>CAUYPO010086553.1:0-47147 GCA_963574435.1 Cheirogaleus major
AACTCCTGGGCTCAAGCGATCCTCCTGCCTCAGCCTCCTGAGTAGCTGGGACTACAGGCATGCGCCACCATGCCCGGCTAATTTTTTCTATATATATTTTTAGTTGGCCAATTAATTTCTTTCTATTTTTAGTAGAGACGGGGTCTCGCTCTTGCTCAGGCTGGTCTCGAACTCCTGAGCTCAAATGATCCGCCTGCCTCGGCCTCCCAGAGTGCTAGGATGACAGGCGTGAGCCACCGCGCCTGGCCTTAAAGGTCACTTTCTCCTGGAGGCATCCCATTGATACCCCTTTCCTATTGGGGCTCACTGCTGTTAGCTCCCAGCAGCCGCCTTCCTGCCAGTCGAGGACTCCTCGCCACTCGTCTCCTCTGCCTCTGGCCACCCCTGAACGTCGCAGTGTCTCAGGACTCTGTTCTCAGCCCTCTCTTCTTTTCACTCTCCAGGTTCCCCCGGACAATGGCAGCCACCCCCGTGGCTCCATCTTCGTCTCTCTGCTAACGACTCCAAACCCAGTAGTGTACTGATCTGGCTTGGCCCGACTCATGAGAACAATTGTTTAAGGTTCAGGAATTGTGCAAACCACTTGTTACGGCAGCCATTATTAAAAATTAAATCTGGGCCGGGTGCGGTGGCTCACGACGCCTGTAGTCCTAGCACTCTGGGAGGCTGAGGAGGGCGGATCATTTGAGCTCAGGAGTTCGAGACCAGCCTGAGCAAGAGCGAGACCCCCGTCTCTACTAAAAATAGAAAGAAATTAATTGGCCAACTATAAATATATAGAAAAAATTAGCCGGGCATGGTGGCACATGCCTGTAGTCCCAGCTACTTAGGAGGCTGAGGCAGGAGGATCGCTTGAGCCCAAGAGTTTGAGGTTGCTGTGAGCTAGGCTGACGCCATGGCACTGTAGCCCGGGCAACAAGAGTGAGACTCTGTCTCCAAAAAAAAAAAACAAAAAAAAAAAACTCTAAAAAAAAAAAAATTAAATCTGGCTGGGCATAGTGGTTCATGCCTGTAATCTCAGCACTTTGGGAGGCTGAAGAGGGAGGATCACTTGAGGCTAGGAGTTCAAAATCAGATTGGGCAATATACTGAGACCCCATTTCTTCAAAAAATTTAAAAAATTAGCCAGGCATGATGGCATGTGCCTATAGTCCCAGCTGCTTGGGAGGCTGAGGCAGGAGGATTGCTTGAGCCCGGGAATTGGAGGTTATAGTGAGCTATGATGACACCACTGCTCTCTAGTCTGGGCGACAGAGTGAGACCCTGTCTCAAAAAAAAAAAACAAAAAAATTAAATCAGAAAAACTTACAATTAAATAAATTATGTTAAAAACAAAGCTGATAAGCCAGGCACAGTGGCTCATGCCTATAATCCCAGCACTTTGGGAGGCTAAGGTGAGAGGATTGCTTGAGGCCAGGAATACGAGACCAGCCTGAGAAACATGGTGAGACCCTGTCTCTCCAGAAAAAAATTTAAAAATTAGCCAGGTGTCATGGTGCAAACCTGTAGTCCCAGCTACTCGGGAGGCTGAGGTGGGAGGATCGCTTGAGCCCAGGAGTTGAGGTTGCAGTGAGCTATGATCACACCACTGCACTCCAGCCTGGGAGAAGGAGTGAAACCCTGTCTCAACAAAATAAAACAGACAAACGAAAACAAAGGTGATAAATATTCCAAATTAATAAATAATTAATTATTTTACTATTATCTGTATTCTTAAGATTATTTTTATCTACACTATCTATATCATGAAAATACCATATAATTGAACCAATTCTTTGTTCAGTGACATCACACTGATAGGTTGAAATCAACCATGGTGGGAGTATTTATACCACAGATATTGGCAAACTCTACAAATCTAGGTGTTCCTCACCACCCCGACCCCTCCCCCGCCCCAACTTTGGAGCGCCGCTGGTGCCATTTGCTAAAGACTTCCTAGTACACCATGGCTCCAGTCTATGCCTGAAGCCGGTCTGGGGTGCTCTCTTGAGCTCTGGGCTCAGATGACATACTGTCTGCTGGACACCCCCTCCGCCACATGCTGCTCCGCCCCCTCAATGCCCGTTTCATTTTGCAGCGTCATTGCTCACCCTATTGTCCAAGCCAGAAACCTGGGAATCTTCCTAGACGTGTCCCTGTCTCTCTTACCCAACACCTGATAAGTCACCTCCTTAGTGTCATCCAAATCTCTCCCTGCAGTCCTGTTCCAGCCTCCCAGTGGCTTCCCTGGTTCAGGATTCCTCATCCTTCCTGCGGACTTGGCCCTAGCTTCCTACTGATCTTTCTACACCAGCCTGGTGCTCCTTCAACCTACCTCCATTTGGCCCCATAAAATGCAAATCTCATTAGGTTGCTCTTGTGCTTCTTTCAGTGACTTCCCATTTCCCATAATACGACGTATACAGACACCCTTCTGTATACGTCACCTCTGGTCTTCTTTCTCTCTTCCCCCTCTCTCCTCCCTCCTGGTCAGTCCTTCGTCCTTCATCTTTCATCACATACTCTGACACTCAGGGGTTCTTAATCTCAAGCCACAGAAATCACTCCCGGCCGGTTTAAGCAGTTGAGGAGTTGTTAGCAAATACTGGACAGCTCAAAGAATCTCCAGGATGGCCAGTGAATCCCCATGGAGACCACACAGCCTGTGATGATGCCCCAAATCCCACTGCCAGGCACATCCGTGGCGATTTCTTTGACCCTATGGCTGAGCATGGATAGGGCAGCTTGCCCTGTCAGTGCTGGACACTTCTAGAATGAGTGTCACTGTTGCCCCCACCACAACCATATCAGACTCCCCGCTTCCCAGCTGCTGCCTGGCACTAGCTTCAAGTTCCAAGTGTGGGGCTAGGGAGTCTGAGGCTGCACCTGTCAGTCACATGTCCTGGCTGCAAGGAACACTGGGGACGCAAGTATTCGGCAGTGTCAACTTTTAGAGGGGAAGATGGGCTCTGCCTCATAAGGGGGGCGGGGCGCAAATGTAGAAAAGGGGCAATTCCAATGCCAAGGGGCCAAAAATAATTCTCATGTTACTTTTTAAGATTATACAAGTAAAATACTATCCAAACAAAATAATCAAACAGCACAAAGAGGAAAGGTGACAAAATGTAACACTTCCCTCCCTGAGCCCTCTCAGTCTCATTTCCCAGGGTCAGCTACTGTCAGCAGTTTTTTGGAAGTCTTTGCAGATGTGTTCTTTGTATATCTGCCTATAAATATGTATATATTTATATATAAGGAGTTTGTGTGTAATGTATATAGTGTGTGATAAGTATGCACATACTAATATATAATCTATATTTTGATACATAGGAAATTATAATTTTCTATGCATCACAATTGGCTCACTCCACACATTCCAGTTTGGCACCTGGCTTCTCCTACTTAACACTACATCTTGACATGCTGCCGCTTCAGCCCCGATGGGCTCATCCTTTCTAACTACCGCATAGCATTGCATTGGGCGGGTATACCACAATTAACTAGCCAGTCCTCTACAGATAGTCATTTAGATTATTTTTAGTTTTTTGCTACAACAAGCCATGATGCAGTGAACATCCTGCACGAAAGTCTGTGCACGTGTGTGTCTAGAGATCCTCGGATCAATTCCTGGAAGGGGAGCTGTTGGCTCAAAAGGAGCATGCATTTATGCTTTTGGTAAACATTGCCAAAGTGCCTTCCAAAAAGTCTGCGTCAATTTGCAGCCCTACCAGCGGCCTGTGAACATTTTTTTCCCCCAGGCCCTGAAAAGTCTGGCTGCAGGCTGCCCCTCACCTGACTACCTGTCACTTAAACACCCTGTGTTTCTGGCCACAATGGTTTGCCCATGCTAAACCACGCCCGAATTCCCCCTTCCCCCTTGTTTGCATGATGAAATCTTACTGGTCTTGCCAGCCCTCAGCTCAGATGTCACCTCCTCTTCATGGCCTTCCCTGACTCCCGCAAGCTGCCAGCGTCCCTTTCCTCTGGGATCCTGCAGCTTCTTGGGCATGGGACTATCATGGCACCAGCTGAGGGACTACTGTGCACCTGGCATTGTATGACCATTTTGACAATCTCCACCATAACCACACAAAAAACGTGGTCATCTCTTCCTCATTCCATCTGCACTGCCTTCTGCTGTTCCTAAACACAGTCCTGCCTCAGGGCCTTTGCACTGGCAGTTTCCTCTCTATGGATCTTGCCCCCCACCTTGGCCTTGGTGCCTCTCGGGGGTCTCAGTTCCCATTCAGCTCCCCGCAGAGGCCTTCCCTGACGGGTGGGTCTCAAGCACGGCTCCTTTAGTCCCTCTGTTACGGCGCCTGTTACGGCGCCGTCTTATCATCTTCATACCACTCCTCACAAGCTGTCGATATGTTCTGTCCTGCCTCCCATCTCTGCACACACACCCTTCCCATGGCAAGCCCCCCCAGAGCAGTGACCTTGTTTTTCCTTTTCTCCTGCCTCCAGCCTCGAACCTGCACCGCCTGTCTAAGCGCTCAATACGCATTCCTTGGATTAGCCGTCCGTGTTCCACGGGGAAAAAGGGAATTGCCATTCAGAAAGCGGAGCAGAGTGGCCCAAGTCCCGCAGTCACCAAAAAGCAAAGCTGAGCTCGAGCCCGTGCGAACGAACCCTAGAGCCAGCCGCATTTCTTCCCTACTCCCGGCGCGCCGCCTGGTCCCTCTTCCGCCATCTGCCCGCAGACCACGCGGGGCTCACGCCCCTGGGTCCCCAGCAGCGCGCCCGGCCCGCCCCGGGAGGCTCGTCCGCGGCGCGCGGTCCCCCTCCCCGCCCCCTGTCAGTCAGGCCGAGGGGCGGGCGGCCGCCAGGCGGGGCGCTGAGCTCAGAGCTGCCGCAGCGCCGGCGCGGGGACCGAGCGCGCGAGCGGGCAGGGCGCGAGGAGCGAGCGGCGGCTGGCGACGCACCCCGGACCCGGCACCGCTGCGCCCCTGCCCTGGGCCCGCGCCCGAGCGCCTGGCCACGGCCCGACCCCCGACCGGCCCGAGTCCACCCCAGCCCCGCCGAGCCGACCCCGCGCCCGCCCGCCGCGGCCCCGCTGCATCCCCTGCCCGGGCCCCGCATCCAGGTGAGGCGGCCGCGCGCCGGGGGAGAGGAGTGGGCTGGGGACGGAGAGGGGACTGGGGCGGCAGGAGGAAGGGATGGGAAAGGGCGCGGGGTCCAGGGTGAGGGCGCCGGTGGGCGCGCGTCCGTGCGCAGCCTGGGGTACGAGTGAGTGCAGCTGTCTGGGTGGCCGTGCGGACGTGCGTCCGCGCCCGTGTTGTCGGGGTGTTCGTGCGCGTTGGAGCATCTGCGTGTCCTGTATGTGCACGTGAGCGTGTCGGTGGTGCATGTTTGTGTGCATGACCGTGTGACTCTGTCATGTGTGTGCAGGCAGTCCCGGGGCTTCGAGCCGAGCCCAGCGCTCCGGTTTCGCGGGGCTGCAGGTTGCAGGGCCCCGGATAACCGAGGCGTTGGCGCCTCCCGCGTCCCCGGGTTTCAAGGACGCTAGGACTCGCCGGGGCCCAAAGGCCTCTCCCTGGGGAGTGGGGGCGAGGCGGGCTCCGGAGGGCGCCGCGGTCTCGGGGAGGGCGGGGAGGGGCACCCGCGTCCCTCGCTCGGGAAGGGCTGGGCTGAAGGGTGCGGGGCCAGCGCACCGGTGCCCGTGTGTTCGCCCTCCTCAGGCCGCCAGGATGGACGTGTTCATGAAGGGCCTGTCTATGGCCAAGGAGGGCGTTGTGGCTGCCGCGGAGAAAACCAAGCAGGGGGTCACCGAGGCGGCAGAGAAGACCAAGGAGGGCGTCCTCTACGTCGGTGGGCGAGGCGCAGGGCTTCTGGGGTTTGGGGGCTCGGGTGTCCTCTGAGGGTGTGGGGCTGGGCCCTCCCCGGGAGTGGGGGACCTGGGCAGGAGAATATGAGTCAGCAGATGGGGCCGGGTCAGCAGGGGTCACTGGGGACATAGCCAGCAGATGGAAACCTGGGTTGGTGTCAGAAAGGGGGACAGGGTAGGAGTTGGTGATGTTGGGGTTCAGCTGAAAGGCCAGGGACCAATGCAGTCATCAAAGCAGAGAGCTTCCTTTTTCTTATTATCATTATTAATAGTTACCTGGCATGGAACCCTAATTCCAGGCCAAGCACTATGTAAAAAGCCATAACATCCATTACCTCATTTAATGCTCCCAGCCCATTCTACAGATCGGGGAAACTGGGGTTCCAAGAGGTCTAAATACCTTGCCCAAGGTCACACAGGGCAGAACCTGAAGCTGGAGTTTGAACCCAGCTTTAGAGACTCCGAAGCCCTCCCCCTCCCCTTGTGGGCCCTCCCTGCTAGCCTCCTCTCGGGCTACCTGCAAGGCTCAGGTGCTCTCTAGGCCTCACTGCCTCCCGGCGACTGTGGTCCCTCCGTTGCTATCTCTCCTCCAGGTCCACCCTCGTTGAGGTTGCCAGCTGGTATCAGGAGAAAGGCCAGGTGGTTAAAATCTCTCACCCTAAGTGTGAAAGGAGTCTGAGCCTGTGGGGTCATTTGCATTAAATGAAAAAAAAGGCTGGAAACTGACATTTGCTGATCCCATACAGTGATTCAGGACTTGCTTATGTGAAGCAGATATAATTATCCCCAATGCAGGCTCAAGAGGGCTGAATCACTTGCCCAGGGCCGTGGCAGATTTGGATTGTGGTAATTTGAAAAATATTTGGTGGCCACTTTGGCACATTGTATGGATGCTGGGGACAGAATAGGAGACCAAGGTGCCTGCTCTCCTGATGGTGATGCAGAGCGTTTCAGTAGTGGGATTTGAGTTTCAGTAGTGGGATTTGACAGCCAGTGGCTGGGGTGGGGACCACATGCAGGTAGGGTGAAAAGAGGGAGCTACCTGAGGAGGTGGCAAAGAGCCAGGTGGGAACTGGGGGATACCGAAAAGGCAAGTGCAAAGGCCCTGAGGTAGGCTGGAGAATGGAGGGAAGGAAGCAGCTGCAGGAGATGAGATCAGAGAGGTGGGCAGAAGCCAGGTCACAAGGGACCCTTGTCGGCCCAGGCAAAGCACTGTTGTAACTGCCATGAGACATCATAAGCAAGGGGCTGCCATGATCAGATTTGAGTTTGGAGAGGTCTGTCAGGCCTCCGGGGACAGAGCAACTTGCAGGGAGGCCCACCGGGAGGAAGTGTAGCCCCCAGATAAGGGTGGCTAGGGCGAGGGCAGTGGCGATAGAGACCGGGAGAAGGATTGAGCCCACATCTGCCTGCCCCCAGCTCCGGCCTCCCCTCTTCCCCCTCCCCAAGGCCTTTTGCTTCTGTTGGCCTCTGGCACCCTGACACTGTCTCCACTATAGACTCAGCCCCTCTGAGCCTTGCTTCCCTCCCCTAGGATTGGCACCACCACTTCCCCCTCCCCCTGCCTGGGAGCCCCCATGGCCTACATGTTAACGCTCAGGGCCGCACACGCGGCACTCAATGCCCTTCATGGGCCGGCCTCCACCTGTGGTTCTCACCAGACCCACGGCCGTGGCTCGCCGACGGCCCGGAAGCCCAGTTCTCCGTGCCTTGCCTGCGGGGGCTCCTGAGCCCGCGCGGCCCTCTCCGGTCTCCTCTCTGATAGCCACCTGCTCCCCCTCCCTCGAGGCCCGGGGAGTCCCCTCCTCACCCACACAACCCCTGGAGGCTGCAAGTCCTCTCCCCACGACTTGAGACCCAGGAACTGAGCACGCGCAAACTAACGTTTGTGGGAGAAATGGATAGGGGCATGCAGCCCTGCCTGCCTGGCGCCAGGCTCTGGCTGGCTTCACCCTGAGACCCCTGTCTGCCCACTCCCACGCTGGCCTCAGCCTGCCTGGTCACCCGTTTCGGGCTCCATCAGCAGTTGTCTGCGTTGCCACATTGTCAGGTCGGAGGCTCCCCACTCCTCCAAGGGCCCTCCAGCCCAGATCAGGCGCCCTGGCCTTTCCTAGCTGCCCCCCATTTTGATGTGACCCAGTTGCTACCCTCCTGGGAAGGACCCACCGTCAGTCACAATCTGCACATCACTTTCAGTTCCACCCTGCACCTAAGACACCTCACACTTGGGCCAGAAGGAGGCTCTGCACCTCCGTTAGAGTCTGCAGAGCAGATGGGGAGGGACGCAGCGGGTGGTGGACCTGGGCCGCCAGGGGGACCTTTGGACGTGCAAGGCTTTGTTGCCCCGCAGCTCCACCCCACTCCCACCTCTCCTGCCTCCTCCCGGCCTGGGCCGTGTACTCCCAGAGTGGCTGGTCGGGGAAGTTTTGGACTCAGAAAGACCTGAGCTTGAATGCCGGTTCAGCCTTCCTCGCGGTGGGCCCCTTCCTGAGCTCCTGTTTTCCGTCTGTGAACCAGGACAGTGACACCAGCTACCTCCCGGGGCTGGGGAAAGACGAGCTGAAGGGCCAGTGCAGTGCTTTGCCTGGCGCTGGTGTGCAGCCAGCACCCACTATTGGGGTGCAGGGATCGCATGGGGCGAGGAAGAGCTGGCGATGAGAAGAGGGAGTTAGCGTGAGGGCAGGGTTGTGGGATGTGGGCATTCAAGGGGGCAGCGATCGGGCCAGGAGGCCCACTGCCACCAGGGTCCCTCTGCCCACTCTCGCCACTGTACGATGCTGGAGTCTCTGTTCCTCAGCTCAGAGCCCTTAAATGTGCTCTTTTTCTCCCTGCAGGAAGCAAGACCCGAGAAGGGGTGGTACAAGGTGTGGCTTCAGGTACCAGCCCAGACCTGGTGCAACCCACTCCTCTCACCCCAGCCTAGGGTCTGGCCGGGAGCCCGAGGGGAGGGGCAGGCCGGGGGATCCCCAAGGCTTTGTGGGGGATGCACCATGGGGAGGGCAGCCCCGGGATACTGTACCCTGGCCCCCAAGCCCCCTCCCCACCCCCTCCTTGCTGCAGTGGCTGAGAAAACCAAGGAGCAAGCCTCACACCTGGGAGGAGCTGTATTCTCCGGGGCCGGGAACATTGCAGCGGCCACCGGCCTGGTGAAGAAGGAGGAGTTCCCCGGCGATCTGAAGGTGAGTGGTCGCCCCACCGCACGGGCACACACACCAGGCACACAGAGAGGCCCGCAGCCACCTCCCCTGTGCCCCCAGCCCCCACCGCCACCAGCCTGCGCCACAAGCCACCTTGCCTCATGTGCTGCTGAGCTGGAAGGAAGGTGTGCATGGGAGTGATACTCCCAGTGACAGGGACCCAGACCTGGCCGTCTCTGTGTATCCTGCCTGCCAATGTGACCCACACTACTTCTGGCCGTGTCTGCGTGTGTCACTGATTGTTCATTCATTTCTTTTCATTCAGCAAATATCCATGCTAGAGAGGAATCGTTCTAGAGGTTGCCGCAGCTGACACGGTTATGGGAGCAGACAGGCAGTAAAAAGCAAGCCCCCGAGCAGGACGGTTTCAGACAGGGATGATCGCGGGGGAAGAGGCAGCGGGGCTGATGGGCTAGAGTCAAGGGGGGATGGGGCTGCTTCAGCTGTGGAGGCTTCTCTGACGAGGTGCCATTTGGGCTCAAGGGAGGGGAGAGACACAGGCATGAGATATGATGTTCGGGAAGTGTGTTTCAGGCAGTAGGAAAGGCAAGTGCAAAGGCCCTGAGGCAGGTGTGAGCTGGTGTGAGCCATGGGGGTGGGGGATGGTCTGTATACTGCAGGTTTGTGCAGGCATGTCTCCCCACGGGGGCGGTGCTGGCGACTGTGATTGCGTGGAGATAGAGGCCCCCATTAGGACCACCCGTAGGGTAAGAGCTGTGAGCTCTGGAGCCCCTAGAGTTGGGTTTCAATCCCAACTTTGCCACTTGCCGGCTGCGTGACGCTGGGCAGTCCTGTCATGCCTTTGGGTCTGATTATCTGCTTGTGAAGCGGAAGATGGGCATGACAGGATTCTTATGCAGATTGGAGATGATACAGATTAGAGGTTCTCAAAACGCGAGCGTGTATCAGAATCACCACGAGGCCGGGTTAAAATACAGATCGTGGGCCCCAACCCTAGAATTTCTGATTCAGGAGGTCTGAGGTGGGGCCCGAGAATTTGCCTTTCCAACATGTACGCAGGTGAGGCTAACGATGTAGTTCCCGGGAACACGTTCACGTAAAGAGCCTGGCTTGCACACAGCGAGCGCCCAGTACGAGATCGTGGCCACACGACTGTGCACGCAGTCCAGATCTGCCCCTGGGGACTCGTGTGGCCAGGGCTGTGTGTGGCAGCATGCTCTGTGGACCTGCACATGTGTGCACAGACACTCTTCTCCTGGGTGCTCCGTGTCTGTCCACTGACATGGGCAGACTCTGCCTCCCCGGGAGCAGGGACCCTTTCGTCACCATTTGGTCTGGGTGATCAGCATGCATTCAGCATGAGTGTATCCACCAGGCTGTGGGAGACCCCACACCACCCTCTACCCCAGACATTTTGTATACTTGGTTCTTTCTACTGTCAGAAGTCTGGGTCTTGACTCAGAAGTTCTGGTTCCAGTCCTGCCTCTGCATTTTACCATCTGTGTGACTTCCCGTTTCTTATAATCATGTTACCAGTAATTGTCACCGTTCGTTGCTCTCTTGTATGGGTAGGCACTCCATTTTACGTGGAGTAACTCACTGACTGTTCACAACGTCCCTAGGAGCAAGGCATTGTAACAGCCCATTTTACAGATGAAACTGAGGCTCAGAGAGGTGAAGTGACTTACCCAAGATCCCAGTTCTTGCCTGCCTCCCTTATAAGGTGCTTGGAGGATACGCTCAGGTCCATGTCCCTGGAGTCCCCTGGGGCTGACACAGGGCCAGGCCCTGTGCAGACAGAGGCAGGTCTGGCCTGACGTGTTGGCCTCGAGGCTGTGTGTGACGGGCCTTTGCACGGAACCATTTCTCGGGCCGCCTGCCTCCTCCCAGTGCTTGTTGACATTGCAAGGCTGCTCTCCCAAGGGAGCTCGAGATCATAGAGTTATAATCCAAACAGCAGCCCTTTGGGGCCCCTGGATGTGGGGAGCCCATGCAAGCCCAGGGACAGCATTTCTGGGAGTCTCTGCCTTCCAGCTTGTTTCCCACCACCGTCGTGGATCCCTCCCCGTCCCCCCACGGAGTGCAGAGCCCTGTCCTTGCTCCCCGGCAGCGGCTGCTGAGGCAGGGGTGAAACCACTTGCCTCATGCTAGCTAGCTAGTGAGCAGCAAGGCCGGATTTTTTTAAGTGAACAGCACACAAGCAGAAAAGCTGCAGCCCGTGACATTTTCACAAAGGGAGCTGCCCCACAGAACCAGCAGCCAGCTCAAAGTAGAACAGATTACCCCAGGGCCAGGACCAGGGTGAGACAAGGGAGGTGTCTAGGGACTCACTGTGGGGTCTCACTTTCATGGCCCCCAGAGCAAGTGCCTCCTTGACATTTGCCCCCTAAGCGCCTTGCTCTGCTCCCCTCCAAGGGGACCTGCGTCCTGACTCCTGTCACCACTGGCCAGTTGGGTGTTTCACTGCGTGCCATGCTATTATAAAGCACGTACTCGCCTGTATCTGGCTCTTTTCATTCTCGGTAAGTTGTGCTCTTGTACGTGTTGTCGTCCTTCATTCCTGTGTCGTGTTGTGTTGTGTGGTTACCGCACAGTGTCCACATCCATTTGACCACTACTGGACATCTGGGTTGCTTCCGAACAATGTGCTCAAGCTGGGATTTTGCTGGGCTTTTTAACACTATGTTTCTTCCCTGGGTTCTGGTCATAGCTGGGTGACTGAGGGACAAATTAACATTTCCCTACCTCCTGGGCCTTGGCATACCCATCTGTGCAATGGGGGAAATAAGCCAGATCAGGAGCTTCAAACTCATGTGCCCATGGGGCCCACCTAGACAGGTAGCGTGAAGGAGCTGGAGCTGCCCAGGTGGGGTTGGGGCACCCAGAGGGCAGACGTGGTCAGCACAGGCCGTCCCAGCACCCACCCTTGAGGATCCCAGGTGTTGCCGGCCCACATGAGGCTCTGTACAGCCATGCATGTACCCCTGGCTACCTTGTGTGCAGCCAGCTCAGTCCCATGATTGGGCACATACATGTGCTCGCCTGCAGGTGGCCGGCCATGTGTCTGGCAGCACCCTCACATGCATGCCCACTGGTCTGTGCCTGTCTGGGCAGCAGATGCAGGGGGGAGGGGAGAGTCTTAGCTCATACATCCAAGCAACACCATGAGCTGTTGCTCCCAGCTTATCTTAAAATAGCAACAGCTGAAGAAACCAGGCCACCGAGGGCCCTGGGGGAGGGATGGGTGGAAGGTGGCAGGGGATGGCTCAGTGCCCCTGCCCAGCCCTGTCCCTGGGCCTCCATCTCCCTCTAGCCCAGGGGAGCCCGCAGAGCTATCTCTGGGGTCCCGAAGCCCAGCACAGAGCCTGACGCAAGGGAGCGAGGGATAAATGGGTGGCTGAGTGTGCCATCTCTCTCACCTGTCCCATCAGGCCAAATGCTGGGAGTGCAGGAGGCTGCCAGGTGCTAAGGGGAGGGGTACGGAGAGCCCAGATCTCCCTCCACACCATCAACTGATTGGGGGGGGCTTTACCCTTCACACCTCCATCCTACTTCCAAGGCACTCCAAATAAACAATTTAATTAAAAATTCTCCTTGCACTGCCAACCCACCCTAGCCTTCCCCACTCTTCCAGTCAGCCAAAAGCTTACCAGCGTAGGAATTTGGGGGGACATCCTGGCTGTCCTCACCAGCCTTGCCCTTCTCTGCTCACAGCCAGAGGAAGTGGCCCAGGAAGCTGCTGAGGAACCACTGATTGAGCCCCTGATGGAGCCAGAAGGGGAAAGCTACGAGGAACCACCCCAGGTGAGGGGGCAGCGGGGCCGGGTGGGGCTTTGGGCAACCGGAAAGATTGCTGCCCTCCCTAGCTGGCATGGGAGGTCCCTGGCATGATAGGGTTGGGCCAGGGAGCTTCGGGCCCCCTATTCTAGAACCCAGGGCCCAGGACGTGGGAGCAGGGAGGGGATGACAGATGGAGCCTAGTGCTGGGCCCCAAGCACCCCTGCTCAGGAATAGCTAAATTGTCCCCAACTTCCAGTTTTCCAGCTGCTCAGGGGGAGGAGCATGCACTATTCTTTCTTGAGGGGGAGGGATCTCAGGCCCAGGCTTGGCCACCGGTCTCCAACCCCTCCTCCCTTTCGCTCTTCTCTACTCCACCCGCCCCTCTGATGCAGGAGGAGTATCAGGAGTATGAGCCAGAGGCGTAAGGGCCCAGGACGGCCCCCACCAGCAGCACAATTCCTCCCCGCCCGTCCCCCAGAGCCAGGGCTGTCTTCTACCCCTTCTCCCCAAACACGAGATCTTCCTTCCGCTCTGAGGCGCCCCCTCGGAGCCTGTGTCGGTGTCTGTCCGTCCGTCTGTCCCACCCGCCCGCCCGCGTGCAACCCTGGGGCGTGGATAGGGCCGCGGCTCGCCCCCTCCTGTCCAGTGTCTGCGTGGATGTCGCATGTTCTACGTGTTTTTAAAAGAAGATCGGAAAGCGACGGCCCCTGCCCTCCCCTCGACAGAGGCTCTCCCAGGGGCCCCGGGCAGCCCCAGAGCACCGCACCCCACTCCCACATCGACCCCAAGAGCTTTTGTTTTGTTTTTTGGTGTTTTTTTTTTAACCAAAACCAGGAGCCAGGCTGTGCCATGCCCCCTCCCTCAGCCGGCCCGGTCCGCGCGCGGGCGTCCTGTTTTGTGATTGTGGCATGGAGAGTCCCCCACCGCCCCGTGTGAGCGTGTCCCGGGCGGGCGGGCCCGGCCGCCCCCGCGTGTCCGTGAATAAAGCCGATCTGTCTGTAGCCGGCGCCGCGCGGGCTGGGCTGGGCCGGGCTGGGGACCGCGGCGCGGCGGGCCCATCTCTCCGTCTCCCGCAGAGGGAGGCCCCGGGGCTGCGACGAGCAGGTGGCCGGGCGGCGGGAAGGCGGCCTCGGGCGCCACCTGCTGGGCCGGGAGCGCAGGACGCCCGCGCGCGCGCGGACCCGGCAGCCCGCACCCGGCCGGCCGCGCATGCGGACACGCGCGCACGCTGGCGAACACGTGCGGCCGCCGCGGGCCCGGCTGCACGCGCGCCGCGGAGACGGCCTCGGGAGCCCGCCCGAGGGGAGCGGAAGCGGGCCGTCGCCCCAGCCTCTGGGGCTGCCCCCTGCGAAGGCGCCCGAAAGTTTGAGGCCTTGTCCTGCGGAAGCCTGGGAAGCTGGCCGGGAGCCCGGAGCTCATCGCGACCCGCACCAGGGGCCCGCAACGCCGCCTCGGCGCGGAGGCCCTTGCGAGCTCCGCCCCCGCAGGAGCTGGGCCGGGCTTTGCCGCGGCGGCCCCGCCTCGCCTGGCCAAGACCCCGCCGCCCGCTCCTGTGCCTGGGCCCTGCCTGAGCCCTTGGTCACCCTCGAGCCCCAAAGCTGCAAGCAGCTTGCTCTGTTCACTTAGCCCCCGGCGTTGGCACCAGCTACTTCCCTGAGTTGCTGGGTGCAAGAGATGGTGCAAAGCCTGGGAAGGCTGCAGGAGAGCTTTCGGCTGGGTCACCTTGGCCTGCAGTGTAGAGGCCTTTATCTCCGGAAGTAGGAGGGCCTGGCAGGCGGTGCATAGGGAGAACAAACCGGTGGGCTTGGTGGGAGTCTCTGACTCACTTGCGGGAGGGTGCCAGGAGCTCCAGATCCCTTTGCCTGAAACAAGACACAGCTCACAGTCTGCAGGGATTGCAAACTCGTGGCCTGAACTCAGGCTGAATTTGGCCTGTAGATACGTTTCATTTGCTAGCACATGTTTTTAAGTTTTCAAAATTTGAATACTTTTGAGTTGGGCAAACCCTTTCCAGTTGGCCAAGGCCTTTTCCCTCCCTTTTGTATTACATCCATCCATTTCACACTTTTTCATGACCTGCCTGGCCTCTAAAGACTGAGTTTTGCAACCTCCTATCCAGCCACCAGCACCTGAACCCCATTTTTAAATGCCAAAACCAGGTTCACCCTCTGGCCTGTGGGGAGATTTATTCTTCCTTCCTGGGTGCCAAACCCCACACCTGGCCCCACTGAGGACGGTTCTGTTCAGAGACTGGTGTTCTCATCTGCCAGGGTCACTTTAAATGCATTCCAGGCACTGGCCTGGGAACGTCAGCAGAAGATGCCAGCCCTGTGTCTGCTGGCAGACAGCCCTGCCTGCGTGAGTCTGTGGGCCCACCCAGCTCATGAGCTCCTCCCTTGTGACAGGGACCGAGCCATGTCCCAAGTATATCCCAGGCACACAACATTCATCTCCAGTAATTTCACTTGAAACCACCCTCATGGTTTCCTTGTTGTTAGCCTCAACTTACAGACGAGGGACTGAAGGCCAGAGAGGCAGTCACTTGTCCTTGGTCACGTTGCTGGGAAGTGGCAAAGGCCACCTTCAGTCCCAAGCCTGACTCCAAAGCCTAACTCCTTGGGAATTTCCAAAAGGGGCTTGCCCTGGCTGTGAGGGGAGACAGACAAAAGACGCCAACAACAGGAGAATGTGGAAGCGGCGGCCAGGAGTTTACAGACACTGGTGCAATGTCACGGAGACTGGGAATGAGACCGTGTGTGGCGGGGGCTGGGCTGTGTGTGCACTTACATGTGTGGTATGGGCACGCGGGCATGCTGTGTCTGTGTGTGTTCACACATGTACACAGATGTCCACATGTGTTGTGTGTGTTCACGTAGCCATCCGACAGTGTGTGCTGCACACCTGCTCTGTTCTCAGAAGCGAGGGCTGCAGGGGACAGCCGTGCAGGTCACTGCTCCAACCGAGCTCACCTTCCAGCAGTTGCAAAATGATCAGCAAACATGGGGGCAAGATGATGGCGGGTTTCGTGAAGAATGTGAAACAGCGATAGGACAGACTGTGACGGGGCGGTGGCAGGCGGGTCAAATAGGGTGGCCAGGTCGGAGGCGGGGGCTGGGGCTGCAGGCTGAACTAACAGAGGGTCGCGTGGGAGGATTGCGGGAGGGCTGCTGCAGGGGTGGAAGAGGAGCCCGCCTCTGTGTGTCCGCCTGTCCTCGGGTGCTTGTCGAGGCTGAGCCCCGCCAGGCCACCCTTTCTCTTCCATTGCCTGCACTTGTTCCTCCATCTGGACAGCTGCCCTCAACTCAGCCTGTTGAAATCGTCCGTCTTCGAAGCTTTCCCTGGTCTTCTGACCAGCAGGGACTTTCTCCTCATCACCGCCATCCCACCCCTGGTGGCACCCTGGGGACCTTTGCTGGTGCCTAACTGGAAAACGGCCCTCTCCCCCTGAGGAAGGGCTGGGGGCTGTCCCCATGTCTCCCCCATCCACCCCTCTGCCCCAGTCTCCCCACCCCCACCCCCAGTAACGTGGCTCCGAAGCTTTCTCTGGCACTTTATTTTTGTTTTCTCCCTTCCCTATTTATAGCTCTCTTCCCTCCGAACCATCCCTGCATCCATCCCGTTGCTTAGAGACCGGCTCCAGGCTGAGGGTGGGGGAGAGCCAGGCCGAGCCCAGGCAGGGGGAAAGGGAGAGTTGTCACCCACGCCCCCCTCAGCACCACCCCTGGGCTCCCAGAAGCCCATCCCTCCCTCTGCCCGGCGCCCACAGTGTTTTTTCAAAGAGAAAACAAAATGTGACAAGCGGCAGGCTTTGTGAAGTCCTTCACGGCATCTAAAGGGCACGATGAGCGTGATTTCACGTGCGACTCTCCATAGCCTGCCCTGCCCGAGGCCTGGATCCATTTTTTCAGATGAGGAAACGGAGGCCTCGGGAAGCAAATGTCCCACAACCAAAGCCTTCTCTGCAGAACCTCCACGCTCTGGATTTGTTAGCCTTGGAATATTGGCCTGAAACACTTAAAAGACTTGAAAGCATAAACAATTCCATAATCCATTAATTGCAGAAGAGAAAAGAGAAAAATTTTGTGACAGTCCTGCCGCATACCAAGCCACTAGTCACCTCCACCAAGCCCTGTGCTGTGCTCCCTCGGTGCACCCACCGTGGCCCCTCCACACCCCAACCGTGCCCTCCACTGTGGTCCCGACATGGCCCCCACAGGACTCCCACCTGTTCCCACCGTGCCCACCTGCAGCTCCACTAAGTAATTCCTGGCTCTGTCACTTCACCAGCGGTGCGGCACTGGACAGTTCACACAGCCTCTCGGGGCCTTGGTTTCCTCCGCTCCAAAGCAAGGTGCTATTTCTATCCCATAGGACTAGCAGGAGAATTAAATGCAATACTGATGAGAAAGGATAAACTAGAGTACTGTCCAATGTGAGTGATTAATTAGAATAGTTACTGTCGTTGGCCAGGTGTGGTGGCTTACACCTGTAATCCCAGCACTTTGGGAGGCCTAGGCAGGAGGATCACTTGAAGTCAGGGGTTCAAGACCAGCCTGGGCAACATAGTGAGACCTACCATCTGTAAAAAGTTTAAAAATTAGCCCGGCCTAGTAGTGCACGCCTATAGTCCCAGCTACTCGGGGGGCTGAGGTGAGAGGATCGCATCAGCCCTGGAGTTCAAGGCTTTGGTGAGCTATGATCGATCATACCACTGCATTCTAGCCTGGGCGACAGAGAGCCACCCTGTCTCTAAAAAGAAAAAAAAATGTTGTTGTTATTATTAGGACCAAGACGTTGGGGAGCCAAAAAGGGCCCTGGGATTAGAGAGGGAGCCCCTGGCCAGTGTCCAGGCAGAAAAAGGGGCATGGGTGGAGGCCGCCTGAGAGCACCTGTAGAGTCCCAGGGAGCAGTGGGGGTCACAGAGACCCTCTTGGGCCTGATTACTCCTTCTTATGGGCCCCATTCCCTACTGCCCGCCCCCAACTCTCTGCCCTGCCTAAGGCCTGACTCTGCCTTCCACATAGGAGGAAAGGCGGAGGGGGCTGTCCAGAAGCAGCTGGGCCATGATTCAGCCTGAGTCACCCACCCGGATCCTGCGGCCGCCCCCAGCCGGGCCGGGCCTGCAGCTGCTGGGGGTGAGGGGCTTGCATCGAGGGAGGGAGGGGCCTTGTGGGGGCAGCAGGCTGTGCTCATCTGTGTCCAGGCCAGGGGCTCTCAGGAGCATCAGGGCAGCACCGTGAGGGCCTGGGGCGGGGCATGCGAGGAGGTCAGGTACAGAAGGCGACCCCAGGGGCATCAGTTATCCGGCTGACAGAGGAGGTGGGGTTTGTGTGTGCATTCGTGCGTGTGTGTGTGTTTGTAGGGGTGTGCACATGCATGGGGCGCGTATATCTAAGCAGGGCTAACAGTGTGGCTGGAGTTTGACTCCCAGCTTTGCTACTTTTTAGTTGTGTGGCCCTGGCAAGTTGTTATACTGAACCTCCCTGAACTCCAGTTTCCTCTCCTATGAAATGGGAATAACCATAGGGTCGCCCCAGACGATCGTGCTTAGGAATTAAATAGAATGCAATGGTGACTATAAAACACTTAGGCAGTCTTAACAGCATGCTACCATCACCGTCATCGTCATCTAGGCTGCGTTGGGCTCTACGTTGCACACACAAGGATGGTGTGTATCTGAGCGTCTGTATGCAAAGATGCGTCTGTACAAGGCACAGGGAGCGCGGTGTCTGGGCGAGTGTTTCCTGGAGCGTGCGAATGTATGTTGTATGTGCATCCTTGAAGCAAACACAAGAACTTTACAAAAAGTTGGGTTTACATGGCACTGCCTGCCATAGGATACGCCCCAGCCACCCACACTGGCAGAGCACACGCCTTCCCTACGGTCTGTAATTTGCTGAAATTAGGCCTAGAACAGGACCAGTGTCCAGGCAAAGGGGTCAAGAACCATGGATGCTGTTGTATGGGGAATCACAGACCTTCTTAAAAGCCTTTAGCCTCAAGCAAAGCTGGAAGCGGGGTAGCTGGCAAGACTCCAAGGGAGGGTGTGCCTGGGTGTGAAAGGGAGATTGTGTTTTACTGGGGAGATATGAATGTGATATGGACATGAGAGAGGACAAGATACACATTGTGTGTGTGTGTGTGTGTGTGTGTGTGTATGTGTGTGTGCATGCAGGGTTGGCACTGGGGGGTGGCTGCTGTCTCTGCTCGGGTACAGTCTGCTTGTCTCCATGGCGCCTGTTGCCACACATGCTTGCTTTTCAGAAAGTCACTGGGATTGTTTATTCCACCCCCGGCCTGGGCGCCAGCCAAGGAGCTGCAGGCACTTGTTTATCTTGTGGTGTGTACGCGTGTGTGTGGCTCCCCAGCGGCAGGCCAGCCTGAGATAGCACACAGGTACGCACTCACACGGGTGTGGGTGAACGTTCTGGTTGTCCCAGGGTAAGCCTGAACCCCAGGACGAGCCACGACCCAGGGCCAAACAGTCTCCATGCGGGGACAAAGATGACCCCTGGCAACTCTAGGTCCGTGAATGCACCACCAATTTAGCAGCCTCCAAAGTTCCAAGAGACTCTGAGGACCAGTTGTCCTGGTTTTGGTTCCATGCTCTTACCCTCCAAACGAATCACCGACAGCGACTGGCTAGGCCTGGGTCACCGCTCACCCCTCTGGCAGTGGGGTCCCTCCCACCCCACCACAGGGACTGGGGTGGGGAGGTGGCCCCCCAAGGAAAATGGAAGTGCTATGGTCACAACAGGGTGCCCAGTGCCGGGCTGGCCCTGACGCTGGCACCCACTGCAAGGGCCCGCACGTTGCCAGGTTCCTGGTGTAGTTTTTTCTCCCTACATCCTCCTTAGAGCGCTGGGGCTGAGCATCACACAGGGGAAAGTTGGGGCTCACAGAGACCTCAGCCAAGGCTAGTAACTGGCCAAGCCAGGCCCAAACCCACACTGGCCGCCTCCGTGCCTGCTTTAAGCACCTCCCTCTACTTCAGCAAGTGCTTTATTTTGTTGTCTGGAGATTCTTATTTTTTTTAAATGTTTTTTTTTTTATCAAGAAGCCCTTATGGAATAAGAGTGGTCACCAAGCATGGCAGAGGACACAGATGAAAGGAGGCCCCCACTGTGCCCACAGCAGGACAGCCAGCACCTGCATCTTGGTCAGGCATCTCTCAGGCTGGTGGGACCCACTTTGCCTGGGAATTAACAAGAGGCCCCATGCAACGCACCCAGGGAGGCCCTTGGCCGAGGTCTGCCAGGCGTTGGGGTATAACCGCCCCGCTCCCTGCCCTCAGTCAGGGGAGTTCTGAAGTGCGCATTTGCCCAGTTGCCCAAGGCTCCGCTGCAGGGTTAAGCCTCACTCGCCCATGGTGGTAGGTGACCGTGTACTGGCTGCCTTCCCTTCCTCGGCCCCCTTCCCACTCCCCTGCTGCTGCCCTTGCACCTCACAAATGAACCACACACCTCAGGGTCTGAGAGCTGCCCGGGGCTCTGGCTGCCATCCCCTCCTTCCACCTGAGCCTCTGGGCCCAGCTCTCAGCTCTCTCTTGCTCCGCGCTGGGCCCTCCCATCAGGATTTGTGCCTTCAATCTCCTCCTTCTTGACCTATTCCCCTGTAGAGACTGCCGCTCTCTTTTCTCTCTCAAAACCCAGGCTTTTTGAGGCAGTTGCCTACTTGCTCACTCCCATTTTCTCACCAACCCCCACGACAACCTCTGCCTTCCTCCCCACCCCTCCACTGACTGTGCACTCATCAAGTCTCCAACTGCCTTCTTCTCAAGTCCAGAAGACACTGTCAGGCCATATCTTGCCTTCCTGATGCAGTTGGTACTGCCATCCTTCTGGAACATTCTCCCCTCTTGGCTTCTGAGATGTCACACTCTCCTAGGTTTCTTCTGGCTTCTCAAACGGCTGTTTCCCATTTTCCTCTGCAGCCTTCTTTTCCTGGCTGGTCCCTTAATGTTGGTGGTCCTCTGGGTTGGCCTAGGGCCCTGCTGTCTCCCTCTCTGGTGTCTACTCTCCTGCCATATGCCAGCACCCCTGCACACCCTCCATCACCAGCTCTCAGGTGAGGGCTCCCTAGTCTATGCCCACCCTTGGCCACTCTGGAGCTCAACTCTGGACTCAAATGTGTCAGTGTGGACGTCCTATGAACCTCTCCTTTCCCCAGGGCTCATCAGCTGTCTGTCCTCCATCCCCCTGGCTCCTCCAGGCAAAACCCCAGAGAGGCAGCAGAAGCCCCTCTCCCCTGGTGCCCACTCCCGCCTCTCTCCCAAGGTCTGTTGATTTCGCCCCAGGCAGGCATCCGATCCGACCCTCCTCTCCATGCCAACAGATGCTGCCGCAGTTCGGGCAACGTCGGCCTCACCCGGACAGCTGCCACAGCCCCCAACTCGTGCCTGCCCCGCTCCTGTCCGCCCTTGTCCTGCCCCAGGGGGACCTTTTCAAATCGCAGGTTGGTTTTCATCACTTTTTACATCTTGTGAATCTCCCCAGCCTCCATTTCTTCATCTGTATCATGGAGCCAATGATGTTTACCTTGAGGGGCTGTAGGGAATGTAAAATTAAATGAAGAAAGTGGAATAGAGTTTGCAAACTCTGAAGCGAAATGCCCTCGTGGGCAGCGAATGAGCAAATTTCAGGACGGGAAACGTTAGGAAGCAGCACCGGCGGGTGCTGTCCGCGGTGCTGAAACTGGTCCCACACGCTGAGGTTTTCTCCTTCCCTGGTGAAGACGCTGGTCCCATGGGTTTTCTTCATTTTCCGTCTAGCTTTTTTTTTTTTTTTTTTAAGTCTTTTAAAAAAGATATCATGGTGACTTATGGGTCACCAAATAAAAACGAGGAATAAAACGTAAGAGTGAAGCGTGAGGTTTCAGGAGGTAGACTGCATAGGTTTGTAATCCCAGTTCCACTACCAACCAGCGGCGTGACCACAGACAAATTACTTATCTACATCTGTTTTCTAATCTGAAAAATGGGGATATAATACACTAATATTAACTTACTCCAAAGCGATTGGAAGTTGAAATTAAGTGAAACCTATAAACAAAATCTTAGCACGGTGTCTGTCCCTACATAAGCGTTTCGTTAACGTTAGTTGTTACTATTTTTAGTAACCGGTTTCATAGAATAGGCGCGAGAGGGTTTGTCACCTCTAGGACAATTACAGAATTATTTTTATCTCCTCTGGGAAGCCGAAGGGGAGAGCACCAGTTCTCTGCCAGGAAATGCGGGGAGAGTGGGCAGCAAGTCCTCATGTCCTTGGCAAATCAGATTTAACTGGAAGCCCCTGAAAACCTACTTCAGGCTCCTTTATCTTTCTAACGTATCTATCCACAAAGTGATTAATGTTAATCCCATTTTACAGATCAGGAAACTGAGGCTCAGAGGGTGAAATGCTCCAGCGCGCCCAGGGGGAGGAAAATGGAGTTTACCCGGACCGGAGCACGGCCCTCTGGCTGGGGAGGCCCCAGCGGGAACGGAGGCTCCTCTCTCGCACCAGCCCCGCTGGCGTCCCCGCCGCTCGCCGAGCGCGGGCGGCGAGACAAAGGGCCGGGGCGGGGCGGGCTGGCGGCGGGAGAAGGCCGGAAGTACGGCCGAGGGGGAAGCGGGAAATTTCCTCGCAGGCGGAGCTTAGGGATCGCGCCGACCTGGGTCCCCATCGCAGGGGCTCTCGGATCGCCGATTCCCTCCTTAGTAAAACAGGGAGAGGGCACCCGCGGGGCTGGGCTGGTAACTCGGACACCGCGCCCCGCGCCCGGCAGCGCGCAGCAGACGGGCAGCCCCTCTGCCGCTCAGTCTCCCCGTCTGTGAAATGGGAACCCGGCCGAGGACGGCGGGGAAGCCCGGAGCCCGGGGCAGCGGAGACCGGCGGCGGACCGGGGGCGCCCTCCCCTCCCCTCCCCTCCTCCGGCCCGGCTCCCGCGGGCACCGCCCCCTCCCGCATCCCGAGGCCGCCAGCGGGCCAGCGCGCATGCCCGGGGCGGGGCGCGGGCGCGGGCGGGAGCGCGGAGCCGGCGCTGGGGACGGCGGCGCGGAGTCTGCGGGTCGGCGGGCCAGCTCGGCCGGAGGCAGCCGAGGCCGCTCGGGTGGCGACGGCGGCGGCGGGAGCCGGAGCGCAGCGCAGCGCGCCGAGGAGCGGGAGCGGCGGCACTGCTGGGTAAGAGCCGCGCCCACACCTGTCCCCTCCCGGCGGGCGGCGGCAGCCCCAGCCCCTCGGTCCGCTCGCTGCCGCCTCTGTCCAGGGTCCTCGAAGCCCCTCGGCGGCAGGGCTCGGACGCGGCGCGGCGTGCGCCCGGGCGTGTGTGCGCGCGCGCTGGGGGCGGTGTGTCCGGTCCGGCTCCGGGCCGGGCCGGGCCGGGGCGGGGCGGGGTGGGGGCGGGTCCCGCAGCACCCGACCGAACACCGGAGGGGCCCTGAGGGCCAGGCCGCCCTGTGTGTGGGACCAGCTCGCTCCCGCTCGCCACCGCCTCGCCACCGCCTGCGTCTTTGTTCGGCATGGCCGTGAGGGAGGGGGTGCTTCCCGCCACGGGGGTGGGGGAGGGCGTCCTCCCGCGTTGATTCATCTCCTCCCTGGGGCGAGCTCAGCGCTCCGGTGGCTCCACTCACACTACTGAGCACACTCGCCGTCACACACCCAGTGTGGCACGCACTGGGACGCGATCACACACTGCGTTGGAGCACGGGCGCCTCATTTCCCTGGGAGAGGCCAAAGGTCCACCCCACACACACAATGGCTGTTGGTCATTCCATCAGACTCACGGGTGGGAACCTTGCATACACACCCAGCCCTGCAACGCGCGCTCACCAGCCACCCAGGATCACAGCGTAGTCAGCTCAGCAGTACCCTGCGATCACAACACACTGGCAGCCACCCTGCTCTGGCCTGCTTGTGTCTGTTAGCACCTGCTGTTCAGGCGAGGTGTCCTTGGACCCTGGACCCTGGAGTAGACCGTCACACTTGTGCACACACTCCCTCGTGTACTCTGTTAGCTTGCTGCCCGTTCCCATCCCCACTAGCCCATGTCTGCCCAGCCCTGAATGTCCATTCTCGCCTTCTGTGGCGCAGGGAAGATCTGGCTGTCACCCTTGCTAGATTCCTTCTCCTCCTACTGTCCCAGGCAGGAGGCTTTGCTGCTCTGAGAGCACTAGAAGAGGAGGTGACAAGGGGCAGCAGACTGGGATTCTGAGACACACTCACAGGTGCACATGCCTGCCAAAGCTCCACAAGCCTTTGTCGATCTTGTCACCACGGGAGGAGGTGTTTGCAGGTGCCTGGCAGCCCTGGCCCCAATTGGGTGTGTAGGGTGGCGCCACTCTGGGAAGAAATCCTAGATGGAAAGGCATAGGCTGTGAGGGCTCCGTGGCCTGAGTGGGCATCCACAGGGCTGCTCTGCCCAGGAGCAGGACACAAGCACCAGGGCACACACCCAAGTGAGACGGTGAAGCCATGTGGCCACACATGTGCATACCTACAGGTCCAAGTGGTCCCCATGAGGCACAAACACACAAGCCATTCTGCACATACAGGTGTGCTTATGCACACCTGCCTTCCAGCAAGAACGCAGGAGCCAGATCCCGGCCCCACACGGGCCCAAGCTGGTACAGACGTCCGCAAGCAGTCTGCTCGCTCCTTGGCACTCCGGGTGAGCCGACCCACACACCTAGGCAGTTGGTACCACCACTGCCTCCATCGAGCCACACTCACATGTTTGTGCCCAGTTGTGCAGGCCCGTCTGCTCGAGGTGTGTGCGTGTTCCCGCAGGTGGGTATACACATGCAGGGACACTCTTCCTGCTTCTACCGTATGCTTCCCGGTACTGTTGCCTGTGAGATCCACGGGATCGATCGGGAGGAATCTTGGCCTGACCCCAAAGAGCAGAAAGGGTTTTTATGAGCCAAGTGTCAGCATCCAAGACCTTAGATGATATGAATGGGAAGAACCCAGACTTCGGGCTTAGACACAACTGGCTTTGAACCACAGCCTCCCCTTCCCCCCACTTCGTGTCCTTGGTCAAGTCTCTTCTCCCTCTGACTTCAGTGGTCTCATCTGTGAAAAGGGGTGATAATGCCCTCATGAGATTGTTATGGGGTCCAGCCTGAGAGTGTTGGGCCCAGGAGAGGGAGCTGGGTTCCAGTGGGAGAGTGGGAAGGGAGAGGGGGTGAGGCCCAGGCCTAGGCTGCCTCTTGGATAAGAGGCTCAAGGATACTGAGGCCTCCTTATGAGCCAGGAAGGGCCTGGTGGAACTGTGAAGAGTAGAAGGTCTTGGAGCAGATCTTCTAGATAACTGTATCCCCTCTTCCATTTCACAGATTGGGAAACTGAGGCCCACAGAATAGAAAAACTCACCCAAAGTCATGGAACAAGACAATGGCTAAGCCAGGGCTTGACCCCACATCTTTCTGCCTCCCTGGCCAGGCTCTCTGTCCTCCTACCCCAGACCTTATCCCATTTCAGAGGCTGAGAACAGCAAGATGGGAACGGAACGCTGGCCTCTTCCAGGGGAACTTTCAAAAGGGACGTGTTACCAGCTGGACCATGCTTGTCCTCGCAGAACCTCAGTTTCTGCCTCTTGAAAACAGGACCACGACACCTGCCTGGAAGGTGTGCGGGATCTGCACAGTCAGGGCTTGACCTGTGTGACGTCACCCCCACCTTTCTGGGCATCTAGTCAAGGATCAAAGCCCGGGTGGCTGTAGGCCAGGAAGGTGACATGTAGGAGGAGCCGGCTGTAAGAAAAGTGACAGCATCAGTTCAGCGACTGAGGACAACAGTCAGCCTCAGCGTGCAGGATGCCATAGGGAAGGGTGGGGCGGGCGGCTAACAAGAGGACACCCCCAGCTCAGGAGGCAGGCCCTGTGCAGTCCCAGCTGACTGTTGCCGTGCAAGATGCACGCTCAGATTGCCAAATTTTGATTTTCCAAGAGAAGCTGGAAATCGGATTCTCATAGGAAATCTTCAGATTTTTAAATATTCATCCATTCATTTGATCTGAAAATTTGTTTAGTACTCTAGGTCAAACAAGCATGTTTGGGGGCCAGATTTAGCTGGTTTGTGTCTCTGCTGCAGCCCTTCTCTCCCCTGCCCCCTCCCGGGAGCGCAGCTGGGCTCCAACAGGCTGAGTAGATAAAAACAGGCCTTCCATGTACACAGCCCGGCCCCAACGTGAGCTGAGCCAGGCATACCCCTCATTTTCTTTAATTCTCACTGCAGCCCTTGAGGAGCAGGGGGTGGGTTCTTCAGGGTCCCCAGTGAGGAGAATGGCCTTGCTGGAGGTCTCCAAGCTGGTAAGTGGTCAGCTGTCCTGACTTTCTGCCTAGGCCTCCCCCAGGGGAGGTGCCTTGGTGTGCGGGGGCCCCAAGGCTGGGCAGGGCTGAAATGAGCAGGGGGCAAGAACCCAGAGCACCGCTCCTAGCTGAAAGGCTGACTCCTTCCATTTCCAGCCTAAACTCCCCGTACACCTGCTAGGCAGCTGTTGAATTCCTGTTTTCCAGAGGAGGAAACTGAGGCAGGCAAATCCTGGCCCTTTCTTTTGCCTGTCTCCCCAGTTACTCCGGCTTATAACATCCTTTCCTGTATAGTCCGGGGACGTAAGAGATTGCAAGCAGGTGACCTTAGGGGTCAAAGTTGGCTCACAGAAGCTTTCATTTGGCCTGTGTGATATTTTTTAAATAAGCCAGTATTTAAAATACAGATATCCAGATTTATGACTTTGCTCTAAAATTAGGAGGCCTGGCCATGCAGGGGCGGCCGTGTTCACTGCCCTGCTTGAAACACTTCCACGGATTCCCCAGCACCCTCAGGATGAACTGTCCCCTCCCTCCCCTCCCCCCCCCCCACTCCCCCTTCCAACTCCACTCCAGCCACTCAGGCCTTTGCTCGGCTGGCTCCAACAATGACCTCCTCCGAGGGGCCTTTGTCTAAAGGCCGCTTGGCCATGTGTCTAAACCAGCTGCCCACTCCTTTGTCTTCACAGCACCCATTGTTTGAAATTATATCTTTATTTGCTATTTGTTTAATATCTTTCTGCACCTAGAAGGCAGGGACCCTGCATTCCTTATCCACTGCTTGCTGTATCCCCTGTCCCAGAACAGCGCATTGCCTGTGTGCTCAATACATGTTGAGTTTACGGATGAATTCCTAACTGGCCCCAGTTGGCAGGAACTGAGTGCAGTTGCCCCTTTAGAATGGGCCAGTGCCCTGCGGTTTGCCACAGCCCCCCCCCCCACTCCCTATTGTCTCCTCACTCTAGCACGCCAGGAGTCTCAGGCTGGAGTGCAGTGGTGCAATCGCAGCTCACTGCAGCCTCGAAATCTTGGGCTCAAGCAATCCTCCTGCTCAGTGTCTGGAGTAGCTGGGACTGCAGGCGTGCACCACCACTCCTGGCTAATTTCTCTTATTTTCTTTTAGAGACTGGGTCTTGCTATGTTGCCAAGGCTGGTCCTGAACTCCTGGCCTCAAGCGATCCTCCTGCCTCAGCCTCCCGGTAGCCACAGGTGCAAGCCACTGTGCCCCGGCTCAGGTGTTAGGAGTCAGTCTTTAATCATCTCCCTTGATCTACTGTTTTCCTCGTGGGAGAAAAAAAATGTTTATCTGTGCCCATATCACTACCAAAAGGCAAAAAATGAAGATGGATCCAGTCCATACCACGCAAATCTGATGCCTGCTTGAGCCCTGCAGGCTGGTGACCATCCAACCCTCACATTTATGCTGATGAAAACCAAATCCAAAGAATTCCAGCCAGACCTCTCCTGTGCCCCCGACCTATCTCCCACCTGCTCCTGGATGGCCCCGTGTGAATCCTGTGGGCAGTCCAGTTCAGCTTCCCACCCAGTGGCCCGTGGTCCTCTGCAGAGCTGTTCCTCCTCCTGTGTCCCCATCTTAGTGATGGCTCTTACCCTCCAAGTCCCATAATCTTAAAGCACGAGAGACCCAGTGGTGAGCAGTGTCAATTGAGTCCCCATCCAGGGACCCGAGGCCTGGTCGGGGACCCAGAGGTGTGCACGGTGACATGCAGAGTGACATGAGTCTGGTTAGGGGGAGGCCTACCCTCTGGGCAGGAGGCCATGGGAACCCCCTGGAAACTGGTGGTCAGAGAAGGCTCACGAGAGGAGGAGGCACTTCCACTGAGGCCTGGAGGTGGAATAAGACATAGCCAGGCACGAGGGAGGGAAGGATCCTCCAGCAGAGGGTGTGTAGCGGCTGCGATGGGGCAAACACGAAGAAGCCCGTGGATGACCCCAAAGAGGTCGTGCTTGTGTGTGTGTGCGCATGTGCTGTGTACATGCTTCAGGGGTGGGGGCGAGTAGTGAGAGACAAATCCCAGCAGGTAAGTATGTTCATGGGGGCTTAGAAGCACATAAAAGAGCTAGACTTGACCCTAAAGGTAATAGGGAGTCATAACAGTGTTTGGGTTTTTCCCCCATTTTCAAAAACAGTACTGTGGGCACATACATAACCAAAATTCAAGCATCGCAAAGGGGCATACAAAGAAAAGTCTCTCACCCTCAGATCCCCAGTCTTACTTCCGAAAGGCAATCACCGCTAAAAGTTCCACAGGATTCCATCCAGAAATGTTCTCTTTATCAATAAACCCATGCATGTGCGTCTGTCTTTTCCCTGGCTATGGGACTCTAGCAGCCATGCTGTCTCCTTGCATTTTTCCACTTAATTTATCTTGGGTGTTTTCCTCCTCACTCCACACATCCTGGTGGCTGCCTGGTGTCCTTGTGGTCATCCCGCATTTCATGGAACCTGCCTCTCGGTTCTCTTCCCAGCCCCCGCTGTGCCCTCATGTACCCCTGTACCATCGGTCTGTCTTCAGGACCACCCGGAGGTGGGCTTGCCAGCGACAATGCCGTGTGCACTGTGAACTTTGACAGAAATCGATAAATGTCCTTCCAAAAAGATTACAGCCGGCAGGGCTCACCCCTGTAATCCTAGCACTCTGGGAGGCTGAGGCGGGAGGATCGCTCAAGGTCAGGAGTTCGAAACCGGCCTGAGCAAGAGCAAGACCCCGTCTCTACTAAAAATATATAGAAAAAGTTAGCCAGGCGTGGTGGCGCATGCCTGTATTCCTGGCTACTCAGGAGGCTGAGGCAGAAGGATCGCCTGAGCCCAGGAGTTTGAGGTTGCTGTGAGCCAGGCTGACGCCACAGCACTCCAGCCTGGGCAACAGAGTGAGACTCTGTCTCAGAAAAAAAAAAAAAAAAAAAGATTACAGCCAATTCACTTTTCCAGCAAGAATACGCAGCACTTTGAGCCAAGGAGTAGCACAGTTGGATCCGTACCCTAGACAGATCATCCAGTCATTCACACCACAGATACTTACAAGGATCTTACCGCGTGTGCGCCCATCATCGTTCTTGACTCTGGGATAGATCAGTGAGCACAACCAAGTCCCCACCCTTCTGGAGCCTGCCTTCTCATGACAGTGACCCACCGTAAACAATGAACAAACATATGTGCTTGTCAGATGGGGGCAGGGACTGTGGAGAAACACGGAGCCGCCGGACAAGGCGGTGGAGAGCACCTGCCGGCAGGGTCAGGAGGAGGCTGTCTCATGCAGGGTGGGTCGGGGAGAGCCGCAGGGAGTGCACCATGCTGATACCTGGAGGAATAGCTTTCCAGGCAGAAGAAAACAACCAGTGCAAAGGCCTTGAGGCAGGGGGTGTCCTCAGATCGGAGAGGCAGCCGGTGTGGCCGAAGAGTGTAAGAGAGAGGGAGAGGAGCAGGGAAAGGCCAGAAGGGGAGATGGGCTGGACGATGCAGGGTCTTGTGAGCTATTGTCAGGAGTTTGCTCTTACTTTGCACAGGGTGGGGAGACAGTGCATGGCCTGGGCAGAGGGCGGGTGTGGTCTGCCTTGGGTCTCACTAAGATCCCTCTGGCTGCCAGATTGAGAGTAAACTATGGGGTGAAGGAAAAAGCAGAGATAATCTAGGTGAGAGGTGCTGGGGGTTTAGCCCAGAGTATTGGCCAGATTTTGGATATATTTTGAAGGTACACCCACTATGTCTTGCTGATGGATGGGACATGCGATGTGAGAGTCAAGGGTGACTCTAGAGATTTTGGCCTGAGCACTAGGGAGACAGTTTCGGAGCAGATTTGGAGGGAGTCAGGGGCTCTGCTCACTTTGGCAGCTGCGTGCATGATGGCATGGGGTTGCTCTTGGATCCAGCTGCCTGCCAGACCCTCTTCCCGGATGGCCCCCAGGCATCACAAACTCAGCTTGTCCAAAACGGATCTCCCCCTTTCCCCAGATTTCCTGCCCAGCAACCTAGCCAGTCCCCTGCGGGCCACTCCTCCTCTGACCACTACAGCCAGTGGGTACCTGTCAGTTTCCTTTGGATTGCTCAGTTCTGCCTTTAACTTCCAACCCCAGGGCCTGCTGTGCCGTCTCTTGTCTAGACTGTTGTAACTGCTCAGGGCCTGTTGCATAGAAGGAGCTAGGTGAATGAATGAAGGATTAAATGAATGATTTACCAGCCTCCTGATAGGTTTCGGCCAACCCCTCTCCTTCAGCCCAGCCTCCACACCATCCCAGAGGAATCCGTAAAGATACACACATCTGACCATGGCCCTTCCTTGACTATGAATCATTCACAGCCCCCCAGGCCTACACAGACTTAACCTGGTGACCTATAGACGTGTTTTGTTTGGCCTATGTAGTATTTTAGGTTTTTGTGAAATCTTGAATTAATTAGCATATTCTACATTAAAGTCTGGATTTCCTAATTCTCCTAAAAACCTAGAAGAGCTGGTACTGCCAGGTGGTATTTCTCCAGGGCAGCACTTGGCCAATAGATTAAATGACTCGCCTGAGCCCTGGGGTAGAGCTGCAGTCCCCAAGTCCAGGGCCACGGACCAGTATTGGTCTATGGCCTGTTAGGGACTGGGCTGCTGAGCTCTGCCCCCAACCCCGCCCTGTCCATGGAAAAAAATTGTCTTTTGTGAAACTGGGGTGGGGGGGCACACAGCAGGAGATGAGCCACAGGCCAGCGAGTGAAGCTTCGTCTATATTTACAGCCACTACCCATCACTCTCGTCACTGCCTGAGCTCCGCCTCCCCGCCCCCTGCCACCAATCCATGGAAAAATTGTCTTCCATTAAACCGGTCTTTGGTGCCAAAAAGATGGGGAACCGCTGGCCTGGAGGACAAAAGCATAACTTCTGGAGAGTGTGCTGCATGGGGTGGGGCTGAAAACGGGCCATGGTACATAAAGTTAAAGTTATGCTGTGGCCAAGTTGTGAAGAGCCTTGAATGTCATTTTAAGAAGGGCCACTAGGAGCAACGCAGCAGGGGAGTGGCATGGTTGGGTTCATGTTTCCAGGAGGGGACCAGACAGGGGCAGAGCACCCCGTGAGAAGGCCTGGCTGCCGGAGGAGGGTGGAGGAGGAGGCCGGATGGAGTCTCTCTGAGTCTGAGTCTACTCTCTCTCTGTTCCAGAACCAAATAGTAACCCTGGACTCAAGCGTGGTCATGCGGGCAGATGGGCAGTGCTGAAGACCCGGCCTGGCTCCAGCTGCTTCGGAAGGACTCCAGTGGCCCGGGACCCCGGCCCCCAGCCCTCTGCTGCCTGCAGGATGGGAGCCTGGGGGATGGGGGCCCGGCCATGAAGGGTTGCTGTCCCTCCCCGCAAAAGGCCAGCCCTGCACCCCCCAGGCACACCCCTGACCAAAGCCCAGGCATGGACTCCAGACATAGAAGCCCCAGTGGGGCTGGGGAAGGGGCTTCCTACCCTGAGGGCCCTGGTGGGAGCTTGGCCTGCCCCTCCCCAACCTGTATCTCTCCCCAAGAGGCAGCCTCCAAGGAGACATTGGGGACACGTGGAGCCCCGATTGCAGGGACACTAGAAACCCCCTTGTCTGGGAAGCCAGAGCCTGTGTCCTCAGTGAAAATTTATCCCACATCCTCAGAGAACAGAAATCCTGTGTTCTCGGAGAAGATGGATTCCAAGTCCTCAAAGCAGGCAGAGTCCACGTCCGTTGGAAAGGCAGACACGGGGCCCTCAGGGAAGGCAGAGTCTGCGGTCTGGGGAAAAGGGGGTCCGGTGGCTCCTGGGAAGATGGATCCCGTGACCCCAAGAAAGGAAGATCTTGGATCCTTGGGGAAAATTGATCCTGTGTGCAAGGTGGATACAATGTCTCTGAGGAAGGAGGATCTTGTATCCTCAGGCAAAGTGGCTTCTGTGTTCCCAAGAAAGGAGGAGCCCAGGTATTCCGGAAAAGAACATCCTGTGTCCGCAGAAAAGATGAGTCCTGCATCTGTGGGAAAAGTAGATCTTGTGTCTTTGGGAAAGAGAGGTCCTGAGCCTTCAGGAAAGTTGGATCCGATGTCCTTGGAAGACACAGATTCTGCGTCCACAGTAAAGGCAGGTCCTGGGCCAGGCAATGCTGAGCCTGTGCCCCCCGGAACAGCGGCTCCCGGGGCCTCGGGAAGGGCGGATCCTGCACGCTTGGGGACGGCAGAACCTGCCTCTGTGGGAAATGTAGAAACTGCGTCCTCCACCAAAGAGGACACTCAGTTCCTGGGAATGACAGAGCCCGTCTCCTCAGGAGAGGGGCGTCCCGCGTCTACAGGAATGACAAAAACTGTACCTGCTGGACACGCAGGTCCCACGTCTTCAGGAAAGACACATCCCACATCTTTGAAAAACGTGGACCGCCTGTCTTCAGACAAGGTGGATCCAGTCTGCTTGGGGAAGGCGGATCCAGGGTCCTCGGGAAAGCTGGAGCCCTTGTCCCCTGGGCAGGCAGAATGTGTGTCTGTCGGAAAGACAGAGACGGTGTCCTCGGGGAAAGGGGACCCAGAGTCCTCCGGAAGGGAGGATCCCATGTCTGTGGGAAACATAAAAACATTTCCATCTGAAAAAGGGAACCCTGACTCTTCAGGAAAGACGGAGCCTGTGTCCGCAGGCCCAGGGAGCCCCAAGTCCCTGGGGGCAGCAGGGCCCCCATCTGCAGTGAGAGCCGAGGCAGTGACCGGGGGGAAAGGAGATCCACTGTCGGAGAAGGCAGGTCCTGTGGCCTCCGGAAAGGTGGGTCCCACAGCCTCAGGGAAGGCTGATGCCCTGGCCTCGTGCAAGGTGCACCCTGTGAGCAGGGGAAAGGCAGACGCTGTCCCCTCTGGGGAAGTGGACACCTCCATGTCTGTAGGTGAAGTGGTCTCCACTGCTCCAGGAAAAGCCGTCCGGGTGTCCTTGGGGAAGGCGGATCCAGGGTCCTCGGGGAAAGCAGAAGCTACCCCAGAGGGGCAGGGGGCTGCTCTGCCTCTAGAGAAGGAGAATCCTGTGAACTCCACAAAAGAGCCCAGGGCCTCAGGGGAGGCAGAGCCCAAGTCTGGGGCCACAGCAGAAATGAAGCTCCCTGGGCAAGAGGGTGCAGCGTACGGAGAAGCAGGGGCTGTGTCTTTGCAAAAGGAGCTGCCTCAAGCCGCAGAGAAGGTGGATCCTGGATCCTCAAACAAAGCAGACCCCATTGCCTCTGGGAAGGGAGAGCCGGGGTCCCTGGGGCAGGCTGACTCTGCATCTTCCAGAAAAGCAGAGCCCCAGTCCTTGGGGAAGGTGGCCCCCCTGAGTCTGGCCAAGTCCATCCCCTCCTCCAGGCAGTCCGATGGCAAACCCTGTGGTTCAGCCCTGTCTCCCGAGGGTGCCGGGAGCAGGAAGGACCACGTGGAGCCAGAGCCGGAGCCCGTGCCCAGCGCCGAGGCCTCCACCCTGGGCCAGAAAGACCTGGCAATCGCTGGGGCCGAGCAAAGGCCCCGCCCAGAGGCCGCAACGCCCCCACCCGGGCCGCGGACTCGGGACAACTTCACCAAGGCGCCGTCGTGGGACGCGAGCGCCCCGCCCCCTCCGCGCGAGGACGCGGGCACTCAGGCGGGCGCGCAGCCCTGCGTCTCGGTGGCCGTGAGCCCCATGTCTCCGCAGGACGACGCGGGGGCCCCGGCTTTCAGTTTCCAGCCGGCGCCCCGGGCGCCCAGCCCGGCGCCCAGGCCGCCCTCACGCCGCGACGCGGGCCTGCAGGTGTCGCTGGGCGCCGCCGAGACGCGCTCCGTGGCCACCGGGCCCATGACGCCGCAGGCCGTAGCGCCGCCCGCCGCGCCGCCCGCCTTCCCCGAAGTGCGGGTGCGGCCCGGCTCGGCGCTGGCGGCCGCTGTGGCACCCCCGGAGGCAGCCGAGCCCGTGCGCGACGTGAGCTGGGACGAGAAGGGCATGACGTGGGAGGTGTACGGCGCCTCCATGGAAGTGGAGGTGCTGGGCATGGCCATCCAGAAGCATCTGGAGCGACAGATCGAGGAGCACGGCCGCCAAGGGGCGCCCGCGCCGCCGTCAGCAGCCCGAGCGGGCCCGGGGCGTGCGGGCTCGGTGCGCACCGCGCCCCCCGACGGCGCCAACAAGCGCCCGCCTGGCCTCTTCCGCGCGCTGCTGCAGAGCGTGCGCCGGCCGCGGTGCTGCTCGCGGGCGGGACCCACGGCCGAGTGATCTGCCCCTTTTATACGCCCAGGTTTCCAACCTTCTCAGGCTCCTTTCCTGGCCCCAGGCCCCTAGAAGGGGTTCGCTCTGCGTGCAGCAGACCTCTGAGGGGCGGGTGGCCTCTAGAGCCTTCTCATCCCCATCTTTCCGGCCCCTCCGCTCCCCAACACACACATGAACCCCTCTACCAAGCTCCGTCGTGTCCATGAGCCCAAGAACCCGGCCAGCCCTGATGCCCTGTTGCCCCCTCCCAGCCCTCAGCTCGACTCCCTCCGGGTCACACTGGGTGACCACAGGGACCTGCTCAGCACCCCACCTCCCACCCCTGAGAGCTGAGCCAGGCTCCTGAGATGTCCAGACTGGTGCGTTTAGGTCTCCAGTGGGGCCAGACGCCCCCAGCGGGAGGGACTGCATGCAGACCTAGTGGTAAGTGCTCCGGTTGTCAAGGGTCAGTGTGAGGCCTCGAGTGTGCATGTGGGCCCCAGGCAGCATGGCAGTAGGACGGAGTGTGTGCGTTTGTTTCCACGCAGTGGCGGGCCCCATTGCCGGGGCATCTCTTGCATGCTGTTGGTGGTCCTTCCCCAGCTCCTGTCCTCCAGCCACGTGGCCCGATCCCCCAGCCCGTCCCCTGTCCCACTGGGTCACTGGTTCACAATTCCCAGAGAGGCCAAGAGCAGCTGCAGGATGGGCCCTGGGGGCTCAGCTGAGACAGAGAAAGGCCAGAGGGTCTCAGACAGGTCCGGCGGTCACAGCCAGCCTCGAGGAGGGTCTTAGGGCCCTGGCAGCCTAGAGGACAGCTGGTCTTGGGTACTGGGGACAGAACAGTGAGCTCATTCTACAACCACAGTCGTCCTTAAAGGCCACCCTCTCCAGCCCCTCCTGTGCTGTGAGCCCCACAAGTCCCTTGTGACCACTCAGTGTCCCCTGTCCCTGCCCCTGCAGCCACAGTTTTTGGCTACAAGGTGTCACAGTATACATTGGTAATAAAATCTTTCCCCAACCCCTGTCTGCTGTGATTGGCCAAAAGCGAAAGGAGGCTGAGCAACAGGATATATTATCATCTCTAGTCAGGGAGTGACGGGGCCTGCTCCAGGGGGTCTGGGAGAGCAGGGGCCTCATATGTCTGTGGTGTCCAGGCCGGCATTGGTGAAGGACGACTCCTGCTGTTCCCGTGTCCCCGCCGGCCTTCCTGACAGGACCACGCTCAGGGGCTCTGGAGCTGGCTCCTGCTGACCACACAGCTCCTCCTGTGGGGAGAGGGGACGAAACATGTGACGGGCGGGGCGGGGTGGGACAGGCGTCTCCCCAGGCCGGGGGCACAGGTGGACCTGCACACCCACGACCAGATGGCTCCTTGGCTGGGGTCCCACCGTGCTCCTGCCTGGGCCTCAGCTCCTGGCTGTGTCCTGGAGGTGGCCACGGCCGGCAGTGGGCGGATCAGCCAAAGGGGTGGGCCTGGGGGTCTTCTCTGGCCTTTGCCCCACCCAATGCACAGTGGCATTTTGGTGTTCTGCCTAATGCCAGGCCCTGGTCCCGTGCCAAGGAGCCAGTCCAGCACCGTCCCTGCCATCTGCACCTGGCCACAGGCACCATGGCGGGCAAGGTCCAGCCATCACCTCCACTGCCCACAGGAGCTTTGAGGGAGGGGCCATGGCCCCTGTCCTGCAGATGTGGAAACAGGCTCAGAGAGCTCTCCTGGCCAGGAAGGGGCAGCCCACTGGTACTGCTGTCTCTAAAGCATGTCCATGGCGCGACGCTGGCCCTGGTTGAACTTGAGGTCTCTTTCTGCTTACAGGGGTGCCACCCTGCGGGCAGGTCTCACCTGCAGTTCATAATGGCATACGCTCGCTCACGTGTCTCGCTTGCCCTTCCTCTTCCTCCTCACCCTGTGACAGGCTGCACACACACACACCTCAGATGTACACCCCTCTGATCCCCCTAGAACAGCTACTGTGCTGCAGAGACACCCACAGGGCCAGAGCCCTCGCCACCAGCGCCCTCCCCAGAGCACTCCAAGGGCTTTTTCCAGACTGGGGCTGTTCCAGTCCCTGGCAAACAGCGGAACATCTGAGGGGCCCCAGAGGGGCTGAGCATCCTGCCTGTGCTCCGCAGAGCCCTGGTGACAGAGGCCAAGCGAGCAGCTGCCCGGGACAATGTGACCTGGTTGCAGAGACTGGGGACCTGGGTTCTGGTCTGCTCCTGCCCTGCAGGCCGTCGGCCTAGAGAATGTCAGCACCTCTCTCTCTCCTGTCAGTTTCCCTGTTGGCTACTTGGAAAGGCTGGAGGAGTTGAGCCCTCTGGTCACCCGTACCTTCCACACAAACGTTTATGAAGCTCTTGAACAAGTCACGGCACCAAGGGATTCCTGGGAAGAGGCCACACCCATGTCCCCCAACTAGCCAAGGGAGAGGAGGGGCAGGCAGCTCCCAAGAAGGCCCCGTGGTCTCTCCTGCCCAGCGGACCCCCAAGGCCCACTCACTGCTGCGAGAGAGCGGGTGGAGCCTGGGGCAGCTTGTTGGAAATGCAGCAAGCCCTGCCTTCCAGGACAAGGTCTGAGCTCTGTCCTGGCTTTGAAGACTCTCTGTGTCCTGCCCTCCCTCCCTCCTTCTCCATTCCCTTCTCTCAGAGTCCTTGCCCCTCCCCAGCCCACAAGTCCAGCCCCGCCCCAGGGGACCCTGACTCCACTCCTCCCGGGAACAGCATCATCTCCTGCCAGGGGCCACAGCTCCGGCAGGCAAGACTATTCCCTTTTGTCATTTTCCCCGGACATGCTCATTGGAGGTTTTGCCTTAAACCATCTTGCAACAGAGAAGCACGGGAGGCTTCTGTCCACTCAAAGGCCACCAGCACTGCTTGGCCGCCTGGATTAATCCCCACAGCCCCACAGAGAGGACTCTACACCAGATTCCCTGCGCCAGGTAACACCAGGACCCCGTGCAACATTCTGGTGTTTTAAAGCCCAAGAGAGGCTTTGGTTGACCAAATCTTTCCAAGTAAGAAGTCCCCAAGGGAAAATAAATACTGAACTGTGAGGTCAGGCTGGGAGCCCCTGGCCGGCAGACAGTAACGAGGCCAAGCCCAAGGTGCAGACTGCTGGTGGAGGGGGTGGTTGCTTCCCTCCATTGCACGCGTGCGCGCACGCTCATGCGCACACACTCACACACTAACACACACACACTCAGACTATTATGGCTCAAATGGGCCTTAGAGAACTTCTGCTCCAGTGGTGGTTTTCGAAGTGGGAAGGAGAGAGGGTAGTTCCTCTGTTTCCGGAGACACCCCCACTCAGCACACTGACCTGCCCCCGTGGTTCTCGGTCCCACCTGCAAGGTAGAGTCCCCTGGGCACCTTTTACAGCATATGCCCAGGCTCCACCTGAGCCATCGGAATCAGAATCTCTGGGTGTGATCTGGTCATGGGTATTTCTAAAGAACTCCTCAGGTGCGTGTAAGTAGCAGGCCAGGCCATGAACTCTTGGTCTAATCTAACCAACTACACTATTCAACAAATGACAGTGCTGTTGTTTATTTGCACCCACCTTCTCTCCTTCTCTCGTTCCTTCATCTCCAGATCTCTCCCCCAGCCCTACCAGCTTTTATATAAAGGCCATAAAGGGCGGAACCCGATTGTCGAGCACTTGTTTGTGCCGGGTGGTTTTTATGCCTGCTTTTATTTAATCCTCACAATGGCCCTGCATGGTTGATGTTCTGACCTCCATTTACAGATGAGAAAGCTCAGAACCAGAAGCAAGAAGTCACCCACCCAGGGTCACACAGTGAACCAGTGGAGGAGCAGGAATTGGACCCCATTCTAAAGCCACAGGGCTTCCTGGGGCTTGATGCTGAGAAGCAAGGCTGCCTGTGCCAGTGGCAGGTCCCTCCAGCTCTGCCCCTCACCCCTTCAGAGAAGGACCCCAAGCCAGAAGCCCCAGGTACCAACTCATCCCACATCTTGCCTTCGTTTCCTGATGTTTCTTGTCTAGATCCACAGAGTTGTCATCTAGGGAGTTGAGGCTGTGGGAGAGGTGATGGAGTTTAGGTTGTTGGCAGGCCCAGTCTTCCCTGTCTGTGGCTGAGAACTACCACTGCTACCGTCACCATCACCACCACCACTAACACCATCACCACCACTACCACCATGACCACCATCACCGCCATTACCACTACCACCATCACCACCACCACCATCACCACCATCACCACTGCCATCACCACCATCACCACCATCACCACCACCACCACCACCACCACCACCATCGCCACCACTATCACCACCACCATCACCACCACCACCACCACCATCACCACCATCACCGCCACCACCATCACCATCACCACCACTACCATCATCACCACCACCATCACCACCAACATCACCACCACCATCACCACCATCACCACTGCCACCACCACCATCACCACCACCACCATCACCACCAACACCACCATCGCCATCACCACCACCACCATCGCCACCACCACCACCACCACCAACATCACCACCATCGCCACCGCCACCACCACCACCACCACCACCAACACCACCAACACCAGCAACACCAACACCACCACCACCATCGCCACCACCATCACCACCAACATCACTGCCACCACCAACACCACCACCATCACCACCACCCCCACCACCACCATCGCCACCACCATGGCCACCACCATCACCACCACCATCGCCACGACCATGGCCACTACCACCACCATCGCCACTGCCATCACCACCACCATCACCATCACCACCATCACCACCACCATCATCATCACAGTCACCACCATCACCATCATCACCATCACCATCACCACCACCACCACCATCACCACCAACACCACCATCGCCACCACCACCACCACCATCACCACCAACATCACCGCCACCACCAACACCACCACCATCACCACCACCATGGCCACCACCACCACCATGGCCACCACCATCACCACCACCATGGCCACCACCACCACCATCGCCACTGCCATCACCACCACCATCACCATCACCACCATCACCACCACCATCATCATCACAGTCACCACCATCACCACCATCACCATCACCATCACCACCACCACCACCACCATCACCACCACCACCACCACCACCACCACCACCACCACCATCACCACCATCACCACCAACACCAGCATCGCCATCACCACCACCACCATCGCCGCCACCACCACCATCATCTCAACCACCACCACCTGCTAGCCTGGCTATGAAAGGCACTGCTCACCTGATGTCATCCAAGTTGCCAGTGGAGAAGTACTCCAAGCCCAGGTCTTTGGTGGGGAGGTTCAGCATGGGGTTGGCCCTGGAGAGAAAGCCTGGTCAAGTGCCATGGCCCTCAGCCACCCTATAAGGTCTCTTATCCACCGCTTGACCCTTGCTCACCGCTCAGTGTTGTACATGTTAGTCCCTGGGATGGCAGGGCCTGAGAGCACCACCCCCACTGCTGTCTTCCGGGCCTCCTTGGCAGCCTTCGTAGCCCGAAGCTTCCGGTGGTAGCTGTGGGGAACGGGGGTAGGGGGTCACACTTTCACTGTACACCCACCCTGTGCCCAGCAGAGCCCCTAAGAGTGTGGCTTCACCATGATGCTGGCAGGTGAGAGCATTAGCTTCCTTTTACAGAGGGTAGAAGAGCCAGAGAAGGCAGGTGATCTGCAGAAGGCTGCACCGCCAGCCAGTGGCGAGGCTTGAAACCAAACCCAGCTACGGCTGCTGACTCTACAGATGTTGGAAAAAGCATCTATTACATGCGTCTCATGTGCGTGAGATGCATGTGGCTTCTCTGAGTGCACTGAGGACTCTAGTGTCATGCCCATTCTGCAGACGAGGAAACAGGCTCAGGGAGGGGAGGTGGCTCGCCCAAGACCTCACAACGGGTCACGGGGTGTTGAATACACATACGTGTGATACTTAAACCCAAGCTTTCTAACGCGCCCACCCCGAGGTTTTGGGTGACAGGAAAGGGTGAGGGTTGGAGACACGGGGCAGCGGGAGCAGTACCTCTTCCGCACACACATGAGGGCCACGGTCATGATCACCAGGGCCAGCAGCAAAGCTACCCCCATTGCTATGATGACGCTGATGAGCACATTGGGCAGGTTGGACTCCTGGCTCTCCTGGGAGCCCTGGGGGAGGAGGCATGTATGTGCGGGAGGCCGAGGGCCCAGCACCCGGCCCTGCCCGGCCCCTCCCCTGCCCATGCTCACCAGCACCACCAGCCCCAGCTGCAGCAGCTGCGTCAGCGCATCCTCGTCGTTCCGGATCATCCTGGCCACAGAAGCCCACTCAGGCCCGAGGACTCTGGCACGCCCCAGGCTTCCCACGCAGCCCACCCCCAGGGCAGCCCCACTCACATGCTCAGATCATTAAGCGTCAGGGCCGACCCGTTGGAGAAGACAAAGTAGGCGTCAAGGTAGGAGTGGGCTCGGGCGCTGGAAGGGGGCAGGGTTGCAGAGTCAGCAGCCCGGACCACCTGGCAGGCCCCTCCTGCTGCTTCCCCTCCTCACCCAACTCTGGCCTGTGGGCACTCACCGAGCCACGGAGCCTATGTCCTGAATATTCACAACATAGACAGTGGTCCTGGTCGCCTGGGCGAGAGCCCTGCAGAGGGGGCAGGGTCACAGAGGCCTGGGGTAGGGGCCTTACCCCGGGCCTGTGGCTGGGGTTCTGGCAGGGCATTAGGAATCGTGTGAATGAGAAAGGGGCCCCTCCTCTGGACAGCACTACTGGCTAAGCAGGTAGCACCTCTGCGAAAATTAGAAAAGGAAATTCCTTCTTCTGGGGCTGGGCTATGGTTTAGCAAGCAGAGTGCCATTGTGCAGTGCACTGTCTTTGCAGTTGTACATGGCAGCCCTGTTTAGACCTCCCTCTGCCCTTGGCTGGGCACAGGCTTCTGGGAACATGCAGAAAGGGACAAGGTCAAGTGTTGGCCGCGACACATCCAGGCTCCCATGCCGAGTTCTTCCCACAGACCGCTCCTGGGCTCCCCAGACCTACTCCTTAATCTCCACCGTGTTGGCGCCCACCTCCTCCCGGGTCGTGGAGAACTGCAGCCGCACGCGGTAGCTCTGGTCCACAGTGAAGAGCTGGGAGAAGAGCACGTGGGGGAGATGAGGCACTTGGGGCCTGGCGGCTGGCAGCGGGCACTAGGGGCTGGGGCCGGACGGGCACTCACATTCAGGGTGGTTTTGGCTTCCTGGGCAGAACCCACAGAAGGTCTATCTTGGGCCTGGACCGTCACTTGGTAGGTGCCTTGGAGAGTGGAATCAAGGCTGGTCGCCAGCCTATGCAAGGTGGGAGGGCACAATTCAGTCTTGGAATCCAAGCCGGAGTCCTCTGGAACCCACTTGTATGCCTCCCAGGATGGGAGACTCACTGCCTTGAAGCCCCCTTTGGTCCCCTCCCCGGCCTCCATCCAGGGGCTGCCCACAGTTACTCAATGTTGCCCGTGAACACGTCGGCCTCCGAGGAGGTGGAGATCCGGAAGAAGCCCTGGAAAGGGACCATGGCCCCCTCCTTAGAGATGAAATCCACTTGGAGGATGGAGAACAGGATGGCCCCATTGTTCCCTGAGTCAGCGTCTCTGGCCTGGGGGCAAGAGTGGACAACATCTGGGGGCCAGCCCACGCCAGTCACCCCTGTACACCAGCAGGGATCAGAGGCAAGAGTGGCCTTGTAGGCTGGTCCCCACCGTCTCCGTCAGCCTGCCCCAGGGTGCCCCAAATAAGCAAAGCCTCTGGAAACACAGGGTGCTTGCAGATCTGCTCTGCAGATCCAGGTTTGCACAAGTTGCTGCTCCTTCCCCAGCCCAGCTGAACAGATCCCTGCCCCAAGTCCCTCCCACACGGAGCTCCTGCCCTGTCCCCCACCCCTCCACTGCCACTGCCACGCACAGCACAGAGATGCTCAGATCGCCTGGGCACCCACTGTGCTGCACCAGGAGCCTTACCCTGGACCCCCATGCCCGTGCTTAGCAACGTGAGCACCAGGCCCCCAGTGGGCCGTGAGACCAGGGGCGGAGCGGCACAAACAGTGCCACGCACCCTAGTGCCCGTTAGAGGACAACACAACCGGCACACAAAGCCGGGGTCCCTGGCATCGCTGTTCGGGTGAGGCCAGCGCTGGTGTTTACATTTCGAAGAGACGCCTATCTAAAGAACGTCGTTCAAAGCCGTGGCTACGCTCATGACATTGGACTGCAGTTGGCTGTAGAAATGGGAAACTGACTGTTTTAAGGCTTGAAAAAACCTAGGGACGAAGAATTGCTATCCCCGTTTTATAAGAGGAAACTGAGGCTCCGAGACAGGGAGAGAGAGACCCTGTTCTAAGGGCACCTCAGCTTCAAGTGGGGAAGCCAGTTCTGTGCATCTCCTATACTCATGTCCTTTCCACAGCAGAGGGAGTGGCATCCAGAAGCCACCTGCCAGGATCTGCCAGCTTCTTGTCACAGAGGGAAACTGAGGCCCAGAGAAGCCTGGCCAGGCCTGGTCCCAGGACTATGTGGGAGGCCTCACCCCACATGGTATAGCCACAACCCCTAATACACACCCAACACCATAAAAAGTCAAAAGCATTTTTATAATTTGGCTCTGGAAATTATTTAACTATAAGGACCATGTTTAATTTTTTTTTGTTTTTTTTTTCTAGTAGAGATGGGGTCTCACTATGTTGCCCAGGCTGGTTTAGAACTCCTGGCCTCCTAAAGTGCTGGGATTACAAGCATAAACCTCCGTGCATAGAATTTGTTTAATTTACAAATGACTGTGAGTTCTCTGTAATACTCAAGAATTCAGCCGGGTGCAGTGGCTCACACCCGTTATCCTAGCACTCTGGGAGGCTGAGGCAGGAGGATAGCTCAAGGTCAGGAGTTCGAGACCAGCCTGAGCAAGAGCGAGACCCTGTCTCTACTAAAAATAGAAAGAAATCAATTGACCAACTAAAAATATATATACAAAAAATTAGCCGGGCATGGTGGCGCATGCCTGTAGTCCCAGCTACTCGGGAGGCTGAGGCAGGAGGATCGCTTGAGCCCAGGAGCTTGAGGTTGCTGTGAGCTAGGCTGATGCCACAGCACTCTAGCCTGGCTGCAAGTAGTTTTTATGGTCATGAAATTTTTATAAAGACTAAATTGAAAAATTAGTAAAGTTTGATTATATTGATTAGGTAGGTGATTATTTCCTTTCTATGGTTTTCTTTTTCAAATGTTGGAACCCAAACATTTTCTTTCTAGTGTTAAAACATTTTGGGGAGCAGCTGAAAGGCCTGAAAGCCCTAGCCCTATGTCCTCCGTGGCTTATCTGACCAACAAAGGCTAGAGCCAGAGACGTACCTGCACAGAAGCCACCTGCTGGTTGGGCATCACGAGTTCTGGGATGATCACTACAGGTGTACACAGGAAAGGTGTCAGTGGGGTCAGGGAAGGGCCTGCCTGGACCACAGCTGGCCACAAGCCCAGCTCAGGGCTCATCCCCCAACCCTGCCCACAGCCTCTCCACCATGAGACCCTTGTTACAGTTGCCACCGGGCCACTAGTGAGCAAGCCATCCACCCCCCATTGTACAGATGGGAAAACTGAGGCCCACAGAGGGAAGGCCTGGCCCAAGGTCAGGCCTCAAGTGGCACAGAGCTGGAATGAAACCTCAGGTGTCCCTTCCTGTTGCAACCCTTGGGAGAGGCAAGATCAGAGGCCTTCCTGCCTTTCTAAGGGGACCCCCGAGGCCTGAGGAGGGTCTGTGGGGGCCGCTCGAGGGTAGCCCCGGTGGAGCAGGGTGTGTGTGTGGCCAGGGTTGCTGCTCACCGAAGGTCTTATTCTCAGGCAGGAAGTAGGGTGCGTTGTCATTCACATCCTGGATGGTAAGGAGGAGGCTCCCTAGGGAAGCAAGGTCCGCGGCTCTGGCTCTGGGCAGAGGCCTGGGCCCACACGCACCCCACCCCACGCGTCGCCACTCGGTCTTCTCTGGCCTGTGCGGTGCGAGCGTGACCCCCGGACCTCAGTGAGGACAAGCAGCTTGTCAAAGCCACACGGCAAGCGCGGGCCCGGCCTGGGTGCATCCCACCTGGCACGACATCGTCCCGACACTTTCTAACTGTGTGAGCTGGTTCTCCAAACACTCACTCTCTGCCTCAGTTTTCTCACCTATAAAACTGGACAGGGACCACCTGCCTCATGGGCCGTGTGGAAGTAAAATGAGGACACACTCACGGGGCACCTGGCGTGGCTGCTGGCTGAGGTAGGGTAAGGACAGGTGTGTGTGAGCTGCTGGTGCGGGTGGCAGAGGTGGGGCGGGGGCCTGTGTGAACTCTGACCCCTTCCTCCCACCCCGCCCCGCGGAGCAGCAGCATCGGTAGGAGCTGCCGTGCGCCAGGCGTTGCCCCGAGCGCTCTTCCCATTTAATCTTCCCAGCTACCACCCGACTCCATGGGACAGGTGGGGAGACTGAGGCTCAGAGAGGGGCTGGGACTTGCCGCTCCCGCACCTGGGAAGGGATGGTGCCGGGATCTGAACCCAGACCCTGGGGCGCTCGGCCCCTAAGCCGCAGCCTGCCACGCCCTGCAGGCCGGCCGGCCGCCTTACCATTGCTGCTGTAGGCCTGGAAGCCGGGGTCCGTGGCGAGGTCCCAGGCCCGCACGACCAGCGTGACCAGGTCACAGGCCTCGTAGTCGATGGCCTCGCTCTGGCTGACGTACACAGAGCCGTTGGCCGCCACGGAGAACCAGCCGTGGCACAGGCTGCCCACGTCGACGCCGCCTTTGGTGCAGACAATGGCCACCAGTTGTATCTCCAGCCGGGCCTTGGTGTCCACGTCCCGGGCAACCACCGTAGCCACCTGGCCGTGCTGCGAGCCGTTCTCAGCCACGAGGACGCCCCGGAGCGAGGCCGGGTCCAGGGTGGGTGGCTCGTCGTTCACGTCCTGCACGACCACGAGGACGTCGACCGAGGCCTCGCCCCCCTGGGGGTCTGGGTTCTCGGCACTGACCGTCAGATTGAAGAACGGCTGTGCCTCGTAGTCCAAGCTCAGGTCCGGGGGCAGCCAGATCCGGCCCTCGGCCCACCCAGACCCCAGCACCGAGCCTCGGATCACGAAGCTGCTGGCGCCACTTCCCGACAGGCTGAAGCTGACGCGGTTGTTGGCCTCCGTCTGGTCTGCGTCTCGGGCCTCCACCACACCCACCAGCACTCCTGCGGGAGGGCGCAGCTCAGAGGGACCCTGGCCCGCCGCGGGGGTCTGCTCTGCCCTCACCCCTCGGGCACAGGGCCCCGCCAGCCGAGGGAGGACGTACCTGGACGCCTCTCGGGCACCTGGAAGCGGTAGCTGGACAGGTTGAAGACCGGCAGGTTATCGTTGATGTCCTGCGGGACAGGCAGACCTGAGTCCCAGGTCCCTCCCTCCCTGAGGTTCGCTGTCCTCTCTCGGAGCCACTCTGAGAAACCAGTCATGCCTCTGTCCGAGGCTCGGACTCCACCCTGTCCCCTCGAGGACACAGGCTTTGCGCGGAGGGAACTTGCCCACGTCACACACACGGGGGCCTGGAGGCGGGCGGAGGAACCGCTGCGGTTTCTTGTGCACCGAAGCCCCACTGCGGCCTGGTCCTCTGACACAGCTCAGGACTGCTTTAGACCCTGCGTTCCGGAAGGACGGCCCTGGGGCCCTGTGTCCATCTGGCCTGACCCCCCACCTCTTGGGTTTACCGTGTTGGCACCAGTACCGTTATGTGTCTACAAAGGGCCCGTGGCCCACACTTTCCCTTGTCCCCCCTTTCCAGCCGTCCCTCCCGCACCCCACCGACCCCGCAGCACCAGCTCTGTGCTCGGGCAGAGCCAGGCTCCAGGCCCCACGCCAGCCCACACCTGGTCCTGCTCCTGGACACCAGCCGTTTGCTCTTTCGCCTTCCCCACCCCCGCCAGCGCTGGCCGGTGCTTGGAGGATACCGAGCGCTCCGGCCCCTCCCCAGGGCTGCTCACTGGTGGGGACATCACAAGCGCCTGTTTTTCCGAACAGCCGTCAAATGGACATCGTGGAAGACAAAACTGTCTCCCGCCCGCTCAGCTAGATGTCCTTCCGACGGTGACTTCCCAGAGGGCGTCCTCGGCTCAGGCGCACTCGCCAGGGCGCCTAACTCCCAGGTGTGGCTAAGGGTGCGGCTCTGAGTCAAACCCCGCTCCACCTCTGCTTCATGTGAAGGCCTTGCCCTCTCTGGCCTGTGTCCTCATCTGGAAAGTGGGGTGGCAGCCCCCACTCACAGGGCAGTTGTGAGGTCTGCTCGCAGGGGTGAAGGGAGCGGCTCGCTCAGAAAATGCAATCCTGCTCGATTCTTTCTTTGCAGCCCACCCCTGCCCTAAGGACAGCCGGCAAGTCCTAACTCTGCTTCTGTTTCTCCATTTCCCCTGAGGTCTCCAAAGTGGCGCATCACAGCCCAGTGGGACACAGGGCTGCTATGTGTGGTGGTGCAGGCTGTGTACTGCGCGACCCCGGGGGTGTGGTCCACAGCATAGACATGGTGTGGATGCATATTTGTTACGCTTTTCCAAAGGAAGCTGACTGTGGGCTGGTGGCTGTCCTAGAACCAGACCAACTGGGTTCAAAACTCCATTCTGCAACCCTAGGCAAAGTACTGAACCTCTCTGTGCCTCAGTTTCTTTTTCTTTTTTTTTTTTTTGAGACAGAGTCTCACTTTGTTGCCCGGGCTAGAGTGCCGTGGCATCAGCCTAGCTCACAGCAACCCCAAACTCCTGGGCTCAAGCGATCCTTCTGCCTCAGCCTCCCGAGTAGCTGGGACTACAGGCATGCACCACCATGCCCGGCTAATTTTTTCTATATATTTTTAGTTGGCCAATTAATTTGTTTCTATTTTTAGTAGAGACGGGGTCTCGCTCTTGCTCAGGCTGGTCTCGAACTCCTGACCTTCATC
>CAUYPO010086554.1:0-11737 GCA_963574435.1 Cheirogaleus major
ATTTTTTCTATATATTTTTAGTTGGCCAATTAATTTCTTTCTGTTTTTAGTAGAGACGGGGTCTCGCTCTTGCTCAGGCTGGTTTCGAACTCCTGACCTTGAGCGATCCACCCGCCCCAGCCTCCCAGAGTGCTAGGATTACAGGCGTGAGCCACTGCGCCTGGCCCTGGATGGGCTTTTTAATAGTTATTATTTTATCTTGGGATTCCCCAGAAGCAGACCCTGGGGTAAGGATTCAAGTGCTAATGAATTATTAGAATCCAGGCCAGCTTCACCGATATACGACCTATAGAGTCACCCAGCTATGCAGTCACATAAAGCTCTGTTCTTGGTTCAGTACTCGGCTGTTGCCATCTTGAAAATCTTAATAATTTATGAACATTTTTTTTTCTGTATTGGGCCCCACAAATCACGTAGTGGGTCCTGATCAGGATGTATTTCCAGGAAAAACTGGTAGGGAAGTGGGAAGTGAAACCAGGAAGAGTAACAAGGATGAGCAAGGATGTGATAGTAAGCAAAGTCCCATAGTGGAAGAGGGGAATTTGGCCTAACCATTCGGGGAGCCCTGTAGACAGTGTAGATCCACCCAGGAGTTATCCCAATTATGGGCAAAGGAGCTGGAGTATTTATACCTTCAGACTTGTTAACAGCAAGGCGTGGAGGTGGGGAACATTAATTCCCAGGCACTTCCAGCTGTCCAGTGTACAAGCAAAGCTAATCCTGCAGCTGAAGGTGATACTCTGACAAGATGCAAGTGGTGGCAGGTGGGAATGAAAGCACACCGGGAACCAGTATGCATAAAACTGGAATGGAATCGGAGGGGATATGGCCAAGCACTGACAGCAATTGCTGGAGTAGGTATGTATTTTAATGTGAACTAGGGTAAGAAACTGATGCTTGCTTTATCAAATCCATGATTTCATGAGTGGAATTGCTAACTGCAAGGGTAAGCTATGTATGAAATAACGAAAGTGAGTCGATCAAACGTATAAATAAAAAATTGGAGGTACGGTGATATGAAGATGAAATGTGAATCATTGAAGTTTGGGAAACATCAACAGAGTTAGAAGGGACATCGGATCCAGGGCCATGGGTGAAAGCAATGTAGGGCCAGGAGCCTTGAGTTTGAATCTTGGTTCAAACTGTATGGCATAACCTTCCTGTGCCTACCTTCTAGGGTTGATAGGAGGATTAAAAGATTTAATATGTAAAACACTTAAAGCAACATCTGCCATGCAGGAAGTGCTGGCTAAGTGTTAGCTATTATCATTCCTGCCTTGTTACTAACCCATCGGTGCTTCTCAAACTATCTGTGATACTCTGTTTTCAATCTGTTGCAGGCTGATGCTTTTGTACAACATGATAAATACAAAATGGATAATGAGAAAAATGAAATAAAAAGCAGACATACAAAATACAAGGCTACATTTTTAATGATTAGACTTCACAGGCATAGCTTTGCGCAGCGGCAGTATCGTAGCCAATGAGGTTTATCTGAGGCGCGATTATTGCTAATAGACTTCACAGGCATAAAATTCTTCTGTCAAATTGCTGTAAGTTTTTACATGTTCATCTTCAATTTCTGTGGTCATCCCGTTGCAGATAAGTAATGGTTTGCAGACCATCACTATTCTATAGATCATTCTTTGAATAGTACTGAACTAGGAAACCTCCAACAAGCCACTTAAGTTCTTATTGATTCAGCTTCCAGGTTTTTGCAAGAGACTAACAAGAGAAGAATATGATTAAGCACATGAAAGCACTCACTAAACTATAAAGTGCCCCAGGACGGGAAAGTAGTGGTATGGCTACAGGAGTGGATTTCTGTGGTCTGTGGCTGAAAGATACAAACTCCAGTATGTGACTCTCTTAGTCACTGAGAGAGTGGTGTCAGGCTGTCCTGTATACCCTTTGAACTGTTAGTATCTGTGAATTAGTCGAGCATTTCCTAACGTTGTACGGAACAGGAAATAAAGGGCTTCTTTGGCAGGCTGTGGCTGGCAACCCAGCCACCACTGATATCCACAGGTTGCTAAGACCACACTCCTGGGGCAAGGCATCTAACCATACACTTCCTCTACCTGTGATATCCCTTCTGCACTCCGTGCAAATGATTTCATTAAGCCCGATACTTGAGTAGGGGTCAGGAGGAAAGCAAGAGGGAAGATAATGCCCTCATTGCAGTTCTCAGTGCCCAGCTTCCCTGCGGCCCACTTCTCAGGTGGTGAAACTGAATGCAGACACATCCCTCAAGAACGCTTTTAGACGCAATTTCACTTATGGCCTCTGCCCACACTGGTTCTAAGTGACCTACTTTGGCCTCACCTTCTCTTTTATCTCCACCCTGTAAAACAAGAAAGCAGCTACCTAGGGATACTCAAGAAGTCTGCTGAATGGTAAGATTTCCGTAAGCCCATCTTCTTTACTGTCTCTGGACTCTAAGCTTTTTGAGCGCAAGCTCCCTGTCCGATTCATCATTATAGCTCCCCCATCACCTTTAGCACCATGCTTGGCACACAGCAGGTGCTCAAGGTTTGCTGAATGGCTGTATGAATTGTATGAGGTCTGCAGAAGCGGAAGTGGCTCTTCCACCCTCCTGACCTTGAATCCGTCCAGAAAAGACCAACCAAATCCAATTAATTCATTAAGCAGAACTCTGCCAGGTACTGGGCATTCGGAAACACAAATTTCACGGGGTGGGCGGGGGAGATGTAAAAGAAGCTCCTGATGGGTGGATGTATTCCAAATTCAGCAATCCTCAGTTAAACTCCCCTTTCTGGGAAACATCATCTCTCCGTGGCCCCAGGGCCCTTTAAATGTTACTGTGACTGTTTTCCTCAGACATTGCTGGAGCAGAGCCTAACTTTTGTGTAGGGGTTTGGCAGCGCTCATCTTCGCGGCCCAGGGGACCCCAGGCACAGGGGCCGGCGAGGCGTCCGCACGCGAAGGAAACCTGCGAGGAGTCCGCGCGGCCCCGTGTACGGGCGGGTCGGGACTCGGGGCCCCTCAAGTGCCTGAACTTCGGCCCTCCGTGAGAACTCGGGGAAGAGGGATGGCCCAGGGCGGCCAGACGTTCGCATAGCTTCTCCGACCCGACCTCTCCCCCCTTCCGGCCGGGACAAGACGCGGCTCGAAGGCCGGAGAGCCGAGCGCGGACAGCCGGGGCGTCTGGGCCGGAGGGAGGGCGGCGCGCGGAGGAAGGAGCGCCCCGGGCCGCCGCCGCCCGCCCGCCCGTCGGGCCGTCCGCCCCGCCCACCCCAGCGAGGCGGAGCCGGCGCCGGGAGGAGCGGGAGGAGGAGGAGAGGTCGGAGCCGTCTCCAGGAGCCCTTAGAGACCGAGTCCCCGGCGGCGGCGGCAGCGGCGGGGGAAGCGCACCGGCGGGCGGGTGAGCGCCGAGCGGCGGGCGCGGGTGGTGAGCTGGGTCCCCGCGGGGACAGGGGCGCAGCGCGGGGCGTCGGCCAGCGAGTTCGGGGCCGCCCCCGAGTCCCGGGTGCTGGGAAGCGAGATGGAGGGAGGGAACGAAGGAAGGAAGGAAGGAAGGAGGGAAGAGTGTCCCGGAGGGCGGGGACTGGTCGGGGCACTGGGCGCCGGAGAAAGGGTGGAGGAGGGAGGGCTAGGGTCGCCGAGATCTGGAGACGGACGGCGCGCGCGCCCTCGACGGGTGGCGGCCGGAGAGCGCTGGAAGCGGGGTCCCCTAGAGCTGGGGCTGGGGCAGGAGGAGAGGGCTCCCGCGGGCTCGCTCGCTTCCTCGCCTGCCTGCGGCCGTGCGCCCCGCGCCGGGTTGGGAGGCCCCTGTGTTCCCAGCCCTTGCTGGTGGCGGTGCCAGGCTTTGGAGGAGGGTTGGAAGCTGGGGGCTACGGGGACGCCACGCCCCTCTTCCCTACTTTCTTCCTCTCTTTCCTGAGACTAGCCGGCGGGAGCGCAACCCTGGAACCCTCTGGGGTCTAGCGGGGAAATAGCGGGTCGCAGAGGGGAGAACCCAGAAGACACACCCCGCAAGGGCCCCCCAGCAGTGACCCGGAGGCTGTCCTTTTGCAAACTGCATTGGCAGATGGTAAAGGGGAGGTCGAGGCTCAGTCTTACGTGATTTATAAAAAAGCATTGCCCAGGCAGTTCTTCCGTGGATCAGGGTGACTTCTTTTTATCACTTACATTAGGGCATATCAATTAAAGGTAATTTTAAAACGCTGTAACTAGCGTCTCCCATCACTCACTTGTCCCTCGCTTTGTGTATCTTGTAAACTTAGCTGAAATCATTAATAACGTACGTTAAGGAAGCCGTGATTCTCGTTAAACTCACCGCGGTGGCGTGAAACTTTGGACAACTGGAAATCTGAGTGAAGGGACTGCCGAGGCCTGTCATTTTGTGGTCATCCTGTTCGGGCGTGGTTGTATACAAACAAGTGGATGGAGAGGGAAACAGCTAAACACCAGAGTTAGAAGGGAGGTCCCCGGCGCCCGCGTGTCAGGGCACGTTTAATGGCTGCCCCGAGTGGAAACAAACCGGGAATTTATTAGACCTTGTGGAGTTGGACAAACTTCACATGATTAGCTTCCTTCCCATCGGTTACTTCCTCTCCCCCCTGCTGTCTTTGCCGACACAGTTTATATTTCCTGGGGCGGTTGTAGCTTCGCCTGAATGGATTGTCTATAATGAATCTCTTGGATGTTGTCAGAAGCAGGGTCTGTGTCTGTGTGTTCTCTATTTTAAAAGCGGAGTTTAGCTTTGTTTTTAAAGTGCTAGTCACCAGACTGCACCATTGCCAGTGCTTCTCAGCTCTCGAAGTAAAATTATCGCAGGATCGTGGCCCTCACCTAGGAGAACCAGGAAGGCAGGCAGCGCCAGAAGGACGAGATTGCATTTTAGTATTGCCAAAACAATCACATTCAAGTTAAGGAGCTAGTTTTTTGTTTGTTTTTTTTTAAACCAAATTGTATTAGCAAGCCCCCTTTCCAATAAACTAACATGTGATTCATACAAACGTATTTTTTAAAAGTAATCAAACATTTTACAGAGACTTAAGTGGAAAAGGACTTTCGGATAAAATGTTCAGTCCCTTGCCTTCCCTAATAGTTAACCAGCACCATAAAGCCCTGGTTTAAGTCCAAAAAATGCTGAGCAGTCTAATTGCTACATCCTTAGACCTTATAAATAATGCAGTTATATTTTTGCTGTGTTTAACCCAAGTAACTTACTAGGTATCAAACCCTGACTGGGCAGATAGGGTTTAGATTTGTATAGAAATATATTAAAATGTGAATCTGTGTTTCACAACAGACTGAAAAAATTACTATTATAAAAATTTTCTATGTAGACAGCTCCGATCTCATTTGAAAGGCTAGCTCTCTAACAACTGGATTTGAGGGTTTGTGTTGTTGTTTGTTAGAGAAAATGGGGGTTTGTCACTTGAAGGAAAAAAATCAAATTTAGAATGTCATTTACTGTTGGATTTTTATTAGGTGGGTTTTTTTAGGGGGAGGGGCAAGTTTTATGTCATCTTAAGTTTAACCTAAGAAGGTTAAGATGTGAAAGTTAAGTAAATTTTTCTGAGCCCTAACTTGGAAGAGAAGCAGTTTAATAGTGGTTTGAGATATGGGCTTTGGTGCCAGATAGTTTTGGATTAGAATATTAGTTATTTAACCTTTTCCAGTCAGATTTGTAAAATGGAGAGAATAGTGTTCTCTCTCTCTCTTTCTCTCTCTCTCTCTCTCTCTCTCTCTCTCTCTCTCGTCTTCATGAAAGTATATGAACAATCTTTGGAAAACAGACTGAATCCAACACACAGTAAATATTCAAAATTTTCAGATATTTTATGTATCTATAATAGCTTGCTCAAGCAGGCTATTGGATAAATTACAAGATGGCAGCTTGAACCTTCTGGAAATGCTAGATAGAGCAATTTTAAATTCCAAAGAAGGTATGTGATTTGTGTGTGTGTGTAAAATATTTATGTGTATGTGTGTGTGTCATACTCCTACCACAGCAGTATGAATAATTATGATTAAAGGATTAATAGTTTAATATGCTTTTAGTGCTAAAGGTACAGTTGCATAGTAATTTTGACAGGCAGCCAAAAATATTTCATTAATTATCTTTTAAAGTTAAAGAGAATTTATATTTCAAATAGTTGTGTTTATTAGCTCTGGGTAGGAAATTAAACCAGGAATAGAAAAAGTATTTGCCTTTAACCAAGTATGATTTTTAATTAAAGTATGAAAAACTGTGACCCAAGGGTATCCGGTTATTATTTTTGCATGTACTGATGTCCAAGGCCAACAGATAAGCTATAAGAAGTGTTAGGACTGATTGTGAGTGTTTGTCTTATTTTTAAACTTTTGTAAGAATGAGTGTTCAGTTAATTCAGGGAATCTACTCATCATGTCATTGACTCATTTGCTAAAATTTGCAAAATTTTTAAAATGCTTCCATCTTTAAAACAAACCCTTTTAAGCTTCTGTTGTTTTCCTGTTTTGTTTTGTTCAATGTACATCAGGTGGACAGAATTGGGCAGATCATGAATCTTAGCTCATGTCACAGATGACTTCTCATTTTACTACTAGTTCCACTGAGACACAGAGATGGTGGTTTATAATGATTTTAAATAACTATAAAGTCTACAGTGTTATTATGAATTATTTCTTGATTATGATATTATACTCTCAAGCAGTGGAGAATTTGATTGAATAAATTATTCTTTTCACCCCTAAAACATCATAGCATAATGATGGATCCCTGGATCATACTTGTAGGTGTGTAGACTGTGGGAAGTAACTTAATCTGTGCTTCAATTAGGTGTTGTGAGGAGTAAATGAGTTAATCTACATAGAGCATTTTAGAACAGTGCCTGGCACATAGTCCGTGTTCAATAAATATTAACATCAATTATAATTGAAATTTCCTCTTTCTAAATGTTATATTTTGAGCATGCATTATTTTTGTAACAGGAAAACAGCTCTACAAAATTTTAACATTTTGCCCAAATCTAAAAAAGCTCAGTAATTTAAAAAGTCCTGCCAAACAGTACTTACAAAGTAAGAGAATATTATTAGGCAATCACCATTGCGTCTTTTACATGTGAAATGGATTGCAGTATTAATTTGTTGAACAAATTAGTTCTACTGGATCTCATCCATTTTCCTTTTTATTAGAAACTCTAAAAAATCAGTAATGCATGAAGTCTGCTATAGTTTAAAAGGAGAAAGAAATGCAGCATGCACAGTTTCAGTGCATTATTATAACTACCTTAAAATTGTTTTTGTTTTTTTTTTGAGTCAAAGTCTCACTCTGTTGCTGGGACTAGAGTGCGGTGGCGTCAACCTAGCTCACAGCAACCTCAAACTCCTGGGCTCAAGCAATCCTTCTGCCTCAGCCTCCCGAGTAGCTGGGACTACAGACATGTGCTACCATGCCTGGCTAATTTTTTGTATATATATTTTCAAATTTTCACAAATTTATATATATTTTTTCACAAATTTTGGTCAATTCATTTGTTTCTATTTTTGGTAGAGACAGGGTCTCGCTCTTGCTCAGGCTGGTTTCGAACTTCTGACCTTGATCGATCCTCCCACCTCGGCCTCCTAGAGTGCTAGGATTACAGGTGTGAGCCACCGCGCCCGGCCTAAAATTGTCTTTAAACTATGCATTAAAAAAGACTAGAAGAAAGTATAGACAAATGGGTGATGGGATTATGGTGCCCCTCCTCCAGCTTTTGCCCAATGAGTGTGTTTATATAATAAAAAAAATTCATTTGTATAATAGTTACTCAAAATTAATTCTGGTTTATTATCTACAAATAGCAGGAATTCGTTGTTTTGGAAAAAACTCCAACTTTCATGGCAGTTGAATTACCTTTAGTTACATGTCAAAACCTTTTTCAGTGAGAATTGTTTAGCAGTAAAAGGCTCTTTCGGAAGTTTGTAGGTTGATCTTCATAAGAGATATTTGAAAAGTCCACCAGTGGGTTATTAGCATCTGCATGTAAACCTGGTCCATGGATCTTGACTTTATGGAAGTTGTGACTTCCCAGGCCCAGGCTGGCATTAACAAGCCGCATTTGTACAGCACCTTCAGTTTTATCACGCACTGGAAGGTGGTGATAAGGAAGACATTGGTGAACTTAGCTTAACAAGAAGGTTCAATAGATAAAAAAATAGTTACAGCACAAATGTGTGATTCCATTTTTTTGATGAATATCCTGGGCTTTTTAAGCCCTTCCCATATATGATCTTGCTCAGTCCTCAGCGCAGCCCAAACGAGGAAGCTGAGGTTCCCTAAGGGTATGAACCTTGCTCAGGTGACAAGAGCAGCATTTGACCCAGAGTTGTTCTGGTGCCAGGTCTCATGCTGTAAGCGCTCTGCTGAGAATCGAGGTGCATCCAGCTGGAGGTGAGAGTGAAGAGAGCTTTATGGAGGCAGCTTTGTTTAAAAGTTATAAATCAAGAGAAACATAAATTCCTTTTTTCCAGTAGAAGAGGAAGGTTAAAAAAAAATAGGAAAAAAATAGTAAAGAAAGAAAAATAAAAAGTAAATGAAAAATAAAAAATTTTTTTTAAAAAAGAGAAGAATAAAATAAATTCCTTTTCAAAGTGAAATGATCCTTGAGGAGACTCATCATTGTCTGTCCCTTGGACTCACCACTCTTCAGCCACAGCAGTCAAAGTTTCCCAAATGGCCACGAGACCCAGCAGGCCTGAAATGGACACAAAGGCCCAGGGCCTTGGTGACCTGTGGAGTCCACCTCTCCCATCCCTGGCCTCTCAGAGGGGGCCGTGATAGGACAAATGAAGAAACTGACCTGCCAAATCCTGTTCTAGAACCAGCTCACATCAACAGGTCCTGACCTCCCTGCTTTCCTCTCTCAGGAACAACGGTAGAATAGTGAACAGGTAGCTTGGATTCAGGGCAGAGAGTGGAGGTGATTTGACTGAAGGTAACTTCTAGCTGGATTATTCCATGTATTCCAGAGTCTGTCTTGAAAATCATTTCTAGTGTCACTTAAATGTTTGGTTTATCATGTCAGGCATTATTGGGTATCATAAAAGTGCTTAGCTCTGAGTGTCTGGTTGCCATCCTGTGACAAGGAGGGTTTTTGTCTTCTTTTAATGGGTCTATATTTCAGAGGATTACTGTATAATAAAAAGCAGAGTGTTGCAGACTGTTATGACTCTTGATACTTTCATTTCTGCTGGAGGATTAGGAGCTAAAAAAAGAACTTTTTTTAGGTCTATCTGAATGAATCACTTGCTAAGAATCTTCTGTATTTCCACATTTATTGATTATAAGTAGGTGACTTTGGGGCCAGAGAGTCAGAGGCTTTATTTATTTATTTATTTATGAATGAATGACAGAGTCTCCCTCTCTTGCCCAGGCTAGAGTGCGATGGCGTCAGCCTAGCTCACAGCAACCTCAAACTCCTGGGCTCAAGCAATCCTCCTGCTTCAGCCTGCCAGGTAGCTGGTACTACAGGCACACGCCATCATGCCTGGCTAATTTTTTCTATTTTTAGTAGAGATGGGTTCTCACTCTTGCTCAGGCTAGTCTCAAACTCCTGAGCTCAAGAAATCCTCCTGCCTGGGCCTCGCAGAGTGCTAGGATTACAGCCGTGAACCACCACACCCAGCCAAAGGCCTTCTATTCTTATGCTTTCTTACACAATAGGCTACCAGTCCCCTTGCAGTCAAGGTCATGTAACAGACTTAGGATGGATCCCATTTAGTTGACTGAGGAGAGAAGAGTAAGCTCTGGTTGAATTAGAGTTGGTGTGATCACAAATGCTCACTGGAGTGGGGTCTGAAGAAGTTGTCATCTCTGCACTTGCATTCTGTGCATGGAGAATTGCCTTCATTCAGAATGGCTGTGTGCAAACCCATATGTGCCCATTGGGGGTGGACTCTTAACTTCTTAACTCTTAACTCTAACTTAAAGCCTGATGTACATTAATCAAGCTTTTATTTAGCTGCAGGCAGATGCTGCCAGCCAAGATGTCCCTGACCACTGGACACTAAACCCTTAGCCCCCACTGAGACTCTCTGATGCAGACCCCAAGCTTGTGGTAATCTCAAATTTTGTCTGCTTTTTGGGAAGAAATCATTGCAGAGAAAAAGCACGAGGCCTCGCCTCAAAAGAAGACTCAAACTGAAATCCGTTAAATCCTAACATGAGCTACATCTAAGGATGGGAAGAGGAATCAAAATCCAAAAGCTGCTTAGACTTTATTGAGGCTGACTGAAGACCTTATTGAGATAAAATCGTCACCCCAGGTTTATTCAACCAGAATCTCAAGCACATTAGAAAGGTGTTGAAACCAATAGACTAGGTGCCTGAGCTGTACCTAAACTGATGAAACCTTTTGAATTATTAGACCATGGCCTGCAAATTAGACCATTGGGCTTCATGTGGGTGTATAAGGTCATGATTGGCTGTTCAGATAAGTTGTCATAAGAAGGTTGGATATCTGGCCAAGAAGCAAAAAGATTGGATTGTGACTTCACAGGGCTGCCTTAAACTGTTGTATGGGTCGTTCACTGCACAAGAGTACCTGGCCAAGGAGGTAAATGTGAGGCTAAAATCTGTTCAAAAATTCATACATCTTGGGTTAAGACTGCCTCTGCAGAAAGAAGGGACACTTATTTCAATGCTATCAAACCCATAAGGCTAAGTCCACATGGAGGAGGGCTTGTCTTTTTTTTTTAAACTCGAAGGCACAATGTGGCTAACAGCAGCTCTGCTTCTCAAAGCCCCTTCAGCCACAATAGCTCTGTGGCTGGCAGAGTCTGGCACATAGTAGGAGTATAATAAATGCCAGAGGAATGAAGGAATAAAACTATGTTCTCAGCAGTGTATGCCAGCAAACTACATGAGCCAGTGTTCTTTTTTTAATCAAAAAAGTACAATTGATCATATTTGCCAGGAAACACCCATTCAGTGGTACGCATTTCCTCTAGTGGGCTTCTTTCTCCTCAGTTCATCATTTCCTCAGGGGCAGCTAATGACCAGTACTTGGGGTGCTGCTGACACTTTACTGTTAGTTGAACACCAGCCTACTCGGTGTCCCTTAATACATGCCGAGGTACCCTGCATGCCTTCTGTAGTCTGCCTGGTACAGGGAATGGAGTAATAGTAACTCCTGGGAATGTGGAAAGGGATTTGTGTTATTTATTGACCAGCCGTGGACCCTTTCCTTGGGGACAAGGTATAAGCGACAGTGGCTGCAGGAGCCTTTGGAACTTACCTATGAGCAGCTGCTGCTTCTAAAAAAGGCTTTTCTAGTTTAGGCTAAGAAGTGGAAGCCTTGTTGCCAAAGCTACCAAAAAATAAGGAAGAGAGTTTATCTGTGTCCCCCTAAGGGTGCCAAGGGGCACTTCTTGCATGTTTTCTGTTTTAAGTTTATCCTTTAGAAAGTGGACTATCAGAATTAACTCCTCCTTCTGGCTGCTCTTTTTTTTTTTTTTACCATTTTTTTTTTATTCTCAATAGAATAACAACAAAACCACAAGTTGGAGCCATGGAGGTAAAATACAGATGCAATGGAAAACAGTCTCTTGTCGCAATCTTCCACTTTCAAGTGCCATTTTACATGGAAGTTATTTTACTGGTGCAAACAGAGGGTCAAATTGGAGTCTCTTACTTTTGTAAAATACGGAATCAAAAACTTGCTAATCAATAAATTAAAAAGCAGCAAAAATCCCTGGTAAAGTTCTACAGACATAATTATACATTTATATTTTACCAATAAAA
>CAUYPO010086555.1:0-11282 GCA_963574435.1 Cheirogaleus major
TTTCTAGTAAATAGCAAATTTATACAACTAAACTATTAAGGTTTCCATTTCTTACAAAATGAGTTTCTTTTACATTCTCATTGTAAGCACTGTTTTAAGCATCAAATGTGATCATTTATAATAGAAACACCTTGAGCGCAAGGCCTTGGTCAAAAGCTCTATAATATTTCATATACTTATTAAAACAAATGATTTCCCTGGGGGCAGGAGGAAGTGATTTCATTCATCACAAAGCCATTCTGAGCATGTGCTTTATCTCTGGATCCATGTTTCTAAGGAAAAGGACATTCTCAGATGATGTATTTTTTTTTTTCACGCTTCGGTATGCATTTTTAAAAATAATGTTTATTTCTTTAATAATATTCACCTTCTATAAGATGCCATGTGAAGAAGTTGTGGACATGTAGAATAAAAAGGTAAAGCTGCCAGATTTCTATTGAACTCTTAAAAACAACTCGTTTTTGTCCTCTTGGGTTGTGGCCTAGCCCATTTGGAATGTAATGAGGCTGCAGGGTTCTCCCATAACTAGAGCATTTAGCATATTTCACGTGCAGTGGTGGAGATGGGTGCTGTAAAACGGGCTTCTCGTCCTGCTTTCGGAGTACCTTGGCGTGACATTCTGACGTTCTGATGAGATTCTGCTCATTGTTTAAGCTGAGCACAAACACCACGCAAAAGTCATGTAAGAGGTAACGAAGGAGAGAGGGAAATCTCATGGGAATTTTCAAGTTGTAGTTCAGTCTCAGTGTAGGATTTTCATTTAGGTAAAGGTAACACCAGAAAAGGGAACTTTCTGGAGTATTTGAGAATGCCAAACCATATTTTTATCACTATTCTTTGGAAATCAATGCCTTTGCAAAGCAAGTCAGATTCAGGGACCGTAAATAATTTTCAGTGGGAATGTCTAATCTGAGGGGTCTGAGGTTGTTTTTACTTTATTTTGTTGTTTAAAAAAAATTGTTTTTATATATCTTTAGTGTTTATTTGGTCTTCTTTTGCTTTAAACTTTTAATTTGGTCTGAGAAAAGCCTGAATGTGCGTGACATTTGACTGAGGTGGGTTGGGGCCACCTGTGCATTTGAGCATCACCGAGCACACACACACATGCTCCTGGGCTAGGAACTGATTTCTGCATCCCTGGACATGCAACCAATCAACAGCACTATGGGAGTGTTTGCCTTGTGCTGGTATGTACAGATCTGATACAATCACGCTTTTCAGCCCAAATGCGGAAACAGTGCTTGGAATGTCTGAGTGGGATGTTTGTTGAGATAGTCTCCACGGGCAGGTGTTACTCAGTGTGCATGGTCTCAAGTATGTGGATTAAAAGGGGTAGCTGATCATAATCATTAACATTTATTGAGAACTTATTATGTGCCAAGATGTCTTAACTGTTCTAAGACGTCTTAACTCATTTCATACACACAGTGTTTCTAAATGGAGCTGATGTTATTTCCCATCTTTATAGATAAGGAAGCTGAGGCACAGGGAGTGTCTCACCCACGGTACAGCCCAGCTCTGAGTTCAGCCATCTGGCGCCAGGTCCCACGCGCTTACCTTTGGGGCGTGTGGGGGGGTCAGTGCAAAGCTCTTTGGGATGACGAAAGCAAAGCATGCACGCCCTCTCGGGGCTGCTCCAGGAAGTCTCACGGTTGCCTGATGAAAAGACCCCCGTGTGGCATCTCCAGGGTCTCGGACTGGTTTCCGCTGTCTAATGGGAAGGTTCTAATGCAGCCCATTCTCCCGTATTTATTATTTTTGGTCCAAAGACCAGCTCATATGAACTTGGTGTGAAATGCCATTTATTTTTGGCCTTCATTTGAAATATTGTGCTCAGTTCAAGGCAACGAGTTCTTGCCGCCGGTGTCAGAAGAAACACTGGACTCCGCTTAGCAGGAAGCCGGGAGCACGAATCAGCCGCAAAGAGGTAACAACGGAACCCAAAGGAGGCCAGGCTCGGATGCCTGCAAATGTGTTAAAGCTTCCACGCGTATTCTAAGGCCTATAAATATCTTGTCTTCTATCTTTGCAAGCCCTCACTGCTAGTCCCAGTGTAGATCCTCATTAGGTTAGAAAGCATGAAAGGATTTGTCATCAAAGATGATGCTAAAATTAGATGCTTCCTGCCTGAGTCAATCCTGCTTGCTGAAGAAAATGAGAATGGTTTCCCCTTCCCTGGCTTCAAAGTCCTGCCTGACCCACCTTCCACTCAAACCTGTCAATCCAGATGAAAAAGTCCTTTGCTGAGTACCTGCTTTGTCCATGGCCTGTCGGTTCTTCACCTGCAAGAGGGCCTGAGAGGGGAGATTTATGTGCAGGACGCAGCGGCAGTGGGCTACCCTGCCACTTCCCACGGATGTCCCTGGGCTCCCAGGCGGCTGCAGAGTGGATTCCCAGGGCTGCTTCATGTCCCTTTGAAAGGACAGCAGAGAATTTTGCGCTTCAAGAAGATTCGATCTTACACTTTCTCATTTACTTTCGGCCAAGATTTACTTGCACCGTGCATTGAGAAGATCAGATAGTATTCAATAAGCGTCTCCCCAGAGTAATCTTAATTGGGGAAAATAACAAAGGGGATATTCACATCTGCAGTGCTAGCTACTCCTATTCATTCATTCACTCACCGCATATTTATTCATTGCCAAACACTCACTGAACACCTGACACATACAAGGCACTAGGATGGGTACGGGGGTAGAATGAAGAATAACAAGTTGCATTAGGTAGAGCCTCCCAGAATAGAACCTGAGCTGTGAATTTATGTGCAGTGATTTATTAAGGTGCTACCAAGAGAGACCAGAGAGAGGGTGGGGGAAGAAAGGTTGGAAAAGGGAAGAAGCAAGGGTGGAATACCTGGCAAAGTTCTAGCTTTGGGCTCGTCCTGCATGGAGTCCCAAGCATAAACTGCAGCTAGGATTCTGTTCCCTCTCATGGCCGAGGAGCTGGCCTTCCAAACACCTGCACTTGCCAGTCACTGGCAAAGATCTCTCCAGAAGGGTGGCAACTTTCAGGCATTTCGACTCTCTGTGCTTGTGGGAAATGCAATTTCAGTAGCTCACGGGCAGTCCACGGAAGGAAGTTGTAGGAAAAGCGCACGGAGGCTGGGATATGGGCATGTGGAAAGCATGACAAGGGACTGGAAGGATCTGGTGGGACAGTAAGGCCCACTGCGGTCTCCCCTTGCCCAGCCTGGACCTGCTCACTTCTCATGTGAAGTTCATTTCATGCTGCTGTGGCTTCCTCAAGGTTGCGCTTGATTTCAGTTTCTGTGGACAACCCAGTACGAGGACAGTTAGTGGGGCAGTGTAGCCCCTTCTGCTGCAGTTGGCCCCAAGGCAGTGTCTGACATTCACCCCCTCTTTCCTCTGGCAGCCGTTCTGGGTTCCCTTACCCATCGGAGAGCATTTCTGCTTGTCGGGGTGGCTGGTTTGATGAAGTCGCCAAGACCATCATAGCTGAGAAGATGGAGCCCTGGTCACCAGGCCCATTTCGGGTCACGGTTGTTGCAACTTCCGGCACACAGTTAAAAATAGGCATGGGAGGTGCAAGAGAAACCCTAGCGAGTCATGTGAGTGCCAAACATGTTCCCTTCTTCACCTATCACAGGAAACCCTGCCTCTTCCTGACAGCCAAGGCTAGTTACCCTTGCAAGTGTGGGGACACCTTTATTTGCCTGCTGGACTGCTGTTGGGAAGACCCCAAAGACCAGGCAGCAGCTGTAGCTTTAAGTGTGATGTGGGTCTTACTGTGTCTCCTGGTGGAAGCCTCTCCCCTCTGGTCACCAGGGCTGTAGACCCCACAGAGCCTAAAGTTGTGGGGATAAAACCACAAATTGCCCCGTGAGTCACTAGGACTAATGGTGAGTAAGGTCACGTCCAACCCAAACTTCAGTTTCTGGATGCATGTACACCACTGGGGACAGGGTACCACCATGGAATGGTTGTTGATGTAAGACATGTACTGCATCCAGAGGGACAGCACCCCAGCCCCACAGAGTGTCGTCTCCAATCTAGCATCTCAGCTACATCTTTGAGATGCCACTATAATGCCGTGTAGTAGCTTCTGGATGAAGCAGGATGAGTACAGCCCATCGGCATGGGCCCAATGTCACTCTTCCTTCACCATAAGTGTGTCCCTTGGTTTGAGACAATAATTGACATGTGAGATCCCACATTGGTACATCCATCATTCCATGAGCCCTTAGATGTTGGGTGGGTCTGGGCATGTGGGGTAGAATGATGTGTGTTAGTCCTGATCACAATGAATTGCTACCCTTTCCAGGCCAGGAAAGAGGAAGGAAGATGCCAAACCAAGGTACAATTTCAGGCAAAGTCCCAGGCTAAGACTGTCTTGCGGGGAGAACTGAAGAAGAAGTTACAACTAAGAGGTTGTCCCGCTGTTGGGCAAGGCAGCTTGGATTCCACATGCCTAACTGCCGGTGGCTGAGGTCCCTTTACCCAGGGCACTTAAACTTCTAGGAACGTCCTGCTCTCCTCGCTTGTGAACAAAGTGGCTCTGGCAGCCCGAGGGCATTCTTTTAAAGAGAGCCACATGTATACACCCTTGGAAGCAAAAGCACGTCGAAGCCGGGGGATGGGCACAGAGGACTAGCAACGGGCTCTGAGACTCGGGTGAAGTGGGGACAGTGTCTGCTGCAGACACGGCCCCGGTACCCACGCTGCTCACGGCCTGTGGGGAGAGGCAGGTGGGGGCAAGCGGTTCTGATCCAGAGCAGTGGGTGCCATGACAGAGGCAAGGGCAGGCAGCTCCTGGGTTACCAAGCTAGGACTTTTTTCCCCAGGCGTAAGAGTGGGAGAAGGGAAAAGGGACGGTAACTTCTGAGCTGAGCTCAGAAAGATGGGTGAGAATTATTCAGACAAGTGGGTCGGGAGAATGCTGTTCCAGGCAGAGGAACCTCCACACATGCAAAGTCATCAGGGCCACGGCAAGTGTTGAAGACAGACAGAAATATTGAGTGTGTGTGCATGGGGGGAAGAAAGGGTGGGAAGAGACGGGGTGGATAAAAGGGTGCTGATGGAGATGAGGGAGTAGCAGACAAAACTAGACAAGAGCCTGATCATGAATGGTCTTACACAGCCTACTGAACCGTTTGGATTTTTATGTTTAAAGCAGTGGAGAAACATTGAGAGATATTAAGGAACAGATGACTCGATGAGACCTCTAGGCTAGAAAGCCTACCACGCCCTGATATAGAGAACGAGATTGGAAAGGGTAAGGTATTGAAGGTATGAAGACCTTTTCAGGAAGTCGCTGAAATAATCCACGTGAGGAAGGACGTGGACCAGAGCAGTCGGACAGAGAACCGGAAGCAGAGGGGAAAGTCTGAGAGATGAAGAGAGGTGGTGAGTGAATTTAGGGGTGAAGGAGATGGTGGATGGGATGGTAGAGCCGTCCGTTGGAAGGGACCCCTCAGGGCGAGGGGCCCAGGAGAGTGGGCAGTGTTGCAGAGGTGGAGCTTGAAGTCTGCATGGGACAGCCACGCCAAGGTGTCCAGGGAGCTGTTGGCTGTGGACTGGGAGCTGAGGGCAGGAGTTCAGCCTGGAGATACAAACTTAGGAACCATGAAAATAGAGATGGTAACTAAAGCTGTGGTTGAAGGTGAGATACTAAAATTGCCCAGAGTGAGAAACGCATAGGACTGAGACGGGAAGTCTGGCAACATCCACATTTGGTGGAACTTTGGAGAATGAGGACCCTGCCAATAAAATTGAGAAGAATTAGCCCAAGGGACAAAAAGAACCAGAAACCAGGAAGAAGACAATTTCTCCAATGTTGCGAAAGGGATTAGCAAAGATGAGGGTTTCCAAGGGGCCTGGGATCCTGCCTCAAGGAAGTCACCTGTGGGCGGGAGGACAGCAGCCGCAGGAGGGGAGGGAGGAGACACAGGGCAGAAAGCCGGAGGTGAGGACTTGAGTCTACAGGATGCACCTCTTCAGGATGCTGCTCTGTGAAGGAAGGCACTGTGGTTTGAATGTTAATGGATTAATGGGTTATTATGGCAGTGGGACGGGTGGCTTTATAGGAACAGGAAGAGAAACTGAGGCGTGCTCAGCCCCCTTATCCTGCGATGCCCTGCACAACCTTGGACTCTGCAGAGAGCCCCCACTAGCAAGAAGGCACTCCCCAGATGTGACCCCTCAACCTCAGACTTCCCAGACTCCATAACCAGGTAGAAACCTACCCAGTTTCACTACCTGAGTAGTTTTCTTTGTAAACTACCCAGTTTCAGGTATTCTGTTATAAGCAACAGCGAATGGACTGAGACAGATGGGGACACTGAGGACAGTGTCTAGAGCGAGTGCAGGGTGAAGGAAGAGACAACTGTCCACTGACGGGCAACACTGGAGTATATTTACATGTGAACGTGAGAGGAGATGCAAGGGCGAGGGGGTCGTGAGAGTCTTGCAAGGTCGGGAGAAGCGGGGTCCCCAGTGCAGGTGAGGGAGGAGCTGTGGGCGGGGGAAGGGCGCTTTTCCCACTGCGCTGGGAGTGGGGCTCAGGAAGGATGCAGCTCGGAGGGGTTTGGGGGAGCAGAATGAGGAAGACATACCTCTTTGATGGCTTTTGATTTCTTGGGTGTCTGTCTGCTGAGAGTGAGGGAAAGAGATGGGATGGGAGTGTGGGGAGGGTCCTGAGGGTTTGCCCGGTCCACGTAGAATGTGTTGGCATCAGACGTGCTGGTCCCAGGGGAGCCTCGACTGGCTGCAGAACGCTGGCTCCATTCTGATCGTCCAGTTCACGTTTCCAAGGATGGGTCACGCTATGTCCCTGCTGCCCACTGTGCTATGGCAGGAGCGGTGGCCGGGGGCAGAGGGAGTTGACTGGGGCCTTGCCCAACTCGGACGGACCACCAGCCTTTTTACCACCACCAACAAAAATCTCTTTTTTGCTGACTCTCACACAAGGGTATCCAGCACAAACTTAGAAATCTGCTAAATGTGATGTTCAAGTAGAGCCCTACCTAAAGAGGAATTTTTATTTAGAAGGGACAGTGGGAAGGTCAAGCTTTTCAACACTAGTGTGTGAGATTTTATGCAACACTCAGTAAAGCCTCCAGTATCTGAAATCTGAAAATAATCAGGTTGTTTCTTTACCTTCCTTTTCCCTCCAGGCTAAATCGCAAGCACACGACAATTAGCTGAGTTTAGGGTTTTATTAAAAAGGTTACAGGCTGTCTGATACGCTGGGCTCACGGACAGTTAGAGCGTCCTTCTTGACACTCCACGGCGCGCCTGCACGTCTACATTCACATCACACGCACCTTCTTTTAATGATTTACCAGTTTGGGCCGATGCCTGTGCTGGGTGCTGGGGGTACAAAGAAGAAATAAATGAAATGAATACTCAATGCCCACTCCACCCCACACACACTTTCAAGGAGCTCAAATATTCCTTGTTGAGCCAGAAGGGCCACAGAGACCTTCTGTTCCCCTCAAGTCTGTTTACCGATGTCCAAACTAGATGGCCTTGCTGGATCCCTCATGGGGAGTCTCTGGAGGCGTGGGTGCCAGGGCTGAGCCTCTCCGTGCAATGTTCCTGCTGTCATGCCGCGTGCCTTGCTAACCCCAGATCCTCCTGTGATTTTACACCATTAAACAAACGCAGTTGTCGTATTCTGCAGAATGGGCACGTGAAACGGGGAAGCAAGCACGTCTTGGGAATGGTCTTTGGAAAGGATGGGCACAAGTTAGCTCCGTAATGAGCACGCTCCCTTCCCATGCGCTCCGGCCACGATTCTCGGAAGCATTGTTGTCATTCTTGGCTCCATGCAAAGCGCTCTTACTCCTCTTACTGGAAGCGTCAGCACCTAGACGTTGAAGCTTAACCCCTGCTGCAGACGTGGGCAGACTGCCATCCACTAACTCGAGGATCGTAAAAGAGCTTTAAAAGAGAATCAACTGGAAAAGGTGAGCAGAAGTTTCAAGGAGACAGGAGTGCTCTCTTGCCACGTGGCTAAACAGTCAGAGGAATGGGTGCAGTATTGGGCTGAGATTACATCAAAATACAATCGGTTCTACATTTGCATCTTTCCCTGGCTGGGGCTTTACTTGGCATGGACAGAATGTGTCTCCTGAGACGGCCATCGGTCACCTTCCCGAGCCATAACAGAGCCACCTCTCGCCTGGGATGGGGAAACAGACAGGGGGCTGTTGGCGTGGAGAGGGGGACGAATTAGATTTGGGTTCCACTGAGCGTGGGCAGCGGCTGCCCGGAGGACTGCGCTCCTGCTCGGGACAAGGCTCCTGGTTTCATATTTACCGGGGGCCTGAACGCTGCGTCGGGACCCCGCAGCATCATCTCGCCCTCTGAGCATTCACACCTTTATAGGACACTTGTACTTTCAGATCTAGAAACAGGAAGCGTCTTTTTAATAGACTGCTAAACCATTCCCCATAGAGTAGCAAGAGGAGTCGCCTGTATTTAGTGAGGCGCTCAGCCCTTAGGGGAACCTCAGAGGATGAAGGATTCAGGCAAACACTGAATTAATTCTTTGAGAGTAGAATCCTTGTCCCCACACCCAGCGTGGTTGGAAATGCTGACTCTCCTTTCACTGTGATGCCCGGGGGGACGTGGCAACGCACCTCGGTGGCAGTGTGGCCCCAGAACTGCTGTTCCTAAGGAGATCTGTGAGCATCCCCCAGCCTCCCCGTCCCCCACAAGAATCTATGTCCCAGATGTTTTTTCTCCTTGGAAAGATTATCTTCTTCAGCAGAACGCAGCCCTCTCTCGGGAGACCCAGTGCTAGAGATAATAAACATTGTCTTTTCTTCTTACACCTGGTTGGAAGTTTCTGGAACACAAAGGGCTTTCTGGCTGTGCCAAGCTTGCCTTGGGAGATGGGATAGGCCCTCCTCATCATGTGCTCAGAGTCACTCTTTCCAAGTTTTAAATTTTTCTTTCTTTCTGAGAGATTGTGGAGAGAGAAAGAAAAGAAATAACATTCCCACCGAACTGCCATTTGTGAGTGGATCACACTTGGAAGTCTAAGCTGCAGTTAGTCCTTCTGGAGAGCGGGGAGGGGCTGGCGCTGCCCCCGTCGAGTTTGCCATCGTGGAGGACTGCGGACAATCAGATTTTTACCCGACTTGCAAGTTGCCCGGTCGGCCTGCCGCAGCCTCGCGGATGCTGGCAGAAGACACGAGACTCCGGAGTCAGAGAGTGAAGATGATATTTCTCACGGCACAGCACTCAGCCCGAGTGCCATATTCCCGTCAGTTCCCCTGCCCCCCCCCCCAAGGACCCGTGGGGTGACACAGGGTGACACAGGATGACACAGAGCAGTCCAGGGGACGCTGTGCACAAAGAGGGTTTGTGTCAAGGCCGAGGAGTTCTGAGCCTAGGAAACCCCAGACTTTCCCCCAGTCAACAAATCCTTGTAGGGTGCCTACATGCCCCAGGCACTGTCCTAGGAATGGGACTAAACAGTGGGCTCTGTCCTTGTGGAGCCGGCATTCTAGAGAGGGACGACAGGTAACAGACAAAAACCACTAAAAATAAGTAAATTGTAGAGTAAGTTAGGAGATGATAAGGGTGTGGAAAAAGAGCTAGAGCAGATACGAGGAGCAGGAATGCTGGGGGTGGGGACTGTGGTGTTAAATAGGGGGCTCAGGGGGGCCTCACGGAGAAGGTGAGATGGGGCTGCAGATGGCAGGAGCTGAGGGAGCCTGCCCGGACCACCCGATGTCAGGGACCAGTGAGCGTGTGAACCCAGACCGCCTGTGGCTGATGCCTAGGAAACTTTTAAAGGAGGCTGTTGGCAAACCTGCCCAAACTCTGCCTCCGAGAAAGACATTGTTTTTATTATCCAGGTCAACAAGCATCTGCCTTTTGCTCAGTGGGGAGATACCATCTCTACCTTTCAATGCTATTTGTTGTGCAAGCATGCTTGAAAACACAGTCCAGATGGAAGCCACCAAAGCCCCAGCTCAGAAGAAACGCACAAGTGCAAGAGACCTGCAGGGAAATGTCTCCCAATAGTCGTGTTCCCCTTCTAAGGTCCACAGTGCTAGGTGACCCACGTCAGGCTGCGGCCCATCCAGTCTTCAGCCCCAGCTTGCAGAGGGGAGGGGCTCAGCTAGGATCCTGTCCGCAGTCGCCACCCGGCCCTGCAGTGCATCTGGCGTGTCAGGGTCATTTGGTAGGACTCCCAAGGGCTCTGCCATCATGAGTCACGCAAACAAACGTAGCCTAGCGAACAGTTTTTATGGAGGCCAGAAGATTCCTTCTTGACGTGTGCCCTTGTTAGGGATTATAGCAGCTTGGTTTTCAAGACCTGCAAAAACTCTTTCCTTCACTCAGCCTCACTCCTTCGACTCTGTGTTTGATGGTCATTTTGGACCAATGGGTGGAGAAGCAAGGTGGGGATCAGGAGCCCTTGAGATTAAATTGTGGATATTTAGTCTTTCCCAGTACTCTTCAGAGAGCTGAGACACTCTTTGGGACATATTCTTTAGAAAGTTAAAAGAGACCTTTAAACATGAACATGCTGTTTGTTAGGTTCTTTGGAACCTTTCCAGGTTAGGTGGCCTTTAACCACTTCGGGACCAGTGTCGACTGTAGTCGACAGCCACAGATGAATGCGCACAGCCCAGCGTTGACTATAGTCGGCAGCCACAGATGAAGGCGCACAGTGACTTTAGCCGACAGCCGTGATATGACTTTTCTTTCATTTATCAAAATAAAATTGTGAACATTTAAAAATAACGTAATAAAAACATATATGTATATGCTACCTATTCTAATTTACATTATAAGTAAAGCTGCCTGTAAAGTCAAACAAGCTTTCAGTGCTTTAAAGCTTTCCTCATCACACAAGAGCAAAACGGATTTGTCGTCAATGCACAGCACACACTACCGTGCAGACTGTGAGTGCCGCTGTGGGCAAGGTGTTGCGGCCGGTGAGCATGGTCCCGAAGTGGTTAACAAACTAGTCCTCAGGTTCCTAATCCTACACCAGTCCCCACATGCTGCGCACCATTGCCTCAAAGTGACTTACAGGCTTGCAGAGCTTCTCTGGGAGAGCCCAGCCATGCCCTTAAACATCGCATGAAACTTCTGTCATATAGTGATTGAGGGGTCGTGGCACCAGGTCAGAGGGACCTTAACTTAGTGGTGATCCGTTGTTTCTTTCGAAAGCAATTTGGGCAACTGTGTTCTGTGTACCTTAAGATAGTATCAGGAGTCGCCGCAGCAAGCCACAAAGACGACGGGTGGATTAGAGATCACTCAGTAGAGCTGTAGGCCAGCTTCAGGGCCTGTCGC
>CAUYPO010086556.1:0-11545 GCA_963574435.1 Cheirogaleus major
GGAGTTATTATAGTTATTTTCCTAAAGCTGCCTGTAAAGTAAAACAAGCTTTCAGTGCTTTAAAGCTTTCCTCATCACACAAGAGCAAAACGGATTCGTCGTCAATGCACAGCACAAACTATCGTGTGGACTATGAGTGCCGGCTGTGGGCAAGGTTTCCCAGCCGGTGAGCGCGGTACCGAAGTGGTTAAGCAACGGCATTATGGCAGAGAATCACATCACGTGTTTCCCAGTTGGATTGATTATGAAAATGGCACGTGACCCCATAAAGGAAATGTCCCACGCATACACTGATGCAAAGGGAAATTCATCCCACAATGATGTTTGGTCCATACTCCACTAATTAATTATTTTTGAACTGGGTTTTCCAATTTTCTCCATGACATGAAGCACCTAGGTGCTTTGTTAAATACACAGATCACCAGACCTCTATTCTGGACATTCTAATTCAGTAGATCCCAGCTGGGACCCAGGTATATGTGTTTTTGCTTATCTGTTTATTTAATTGTCATGTAAAAACTGTATATATCTGTGGTGTACAATAGGATGTGTGTTTGTATAGTGGAATGGCTAAATCAAGCTATTTAACATATACTTACATATTTTTTTGTGGTGAAAACAATTAAAATCTACTCTCAGCAATTTTCAAATATACAATATATTATTATTAACTGTAGTCACCATGATGTACAATAGACCTCTTGAACATATTCTTCACATTTAATTGGTATTTTGTCCTTTGGCTAACATCTCCCCAGTGCCCCTATTCTCAACCTCTGGTAAGCATTCTGTGTTTTTAATGAACTCCAAATATTTTTTTTTTTATTTGGATAAGCTTCAGAACCATTGTTTTATAATAGTACTGTTCACACTTGACTGCAAAATATTGATAGCTGAGTCCCACCCCCAGAAATTCTGATTTAATTGGTGTGGGATGTGGGGTGAGCATTGGGGATTTTTTTTAAAGCTCCCCACTTGATGCTAAGGTACAGGCAAAATTGGAAGAACACTGATTTAGAAAATAGCTTAAGGGGAACCTGTAAATGATGAATAAATAATAATCAAATGTAAAGTCACATCACAGATCAATAGATTCCAGCTCTAATTCAAGGTGTGAATGGATTGTCAAGAATAAGGCCTCAACAGCAATTCCGTTACTAGGCATCTACCCAAAAGAACAAAAGAGATTCTATAAAAAAGACATCTGTACTTGAATGTTTATAGCACCATAACTCACAATTGCAAAGATGTGGAAACAACCCAGGTGTCCATCAATACACGAGTGGATTAAAAAAATGTGGTATATATATACCATGGAGTTCTACTCAGCTACAAAAACAATGGTGATCTTGCACCTCTTGTATTAACCTGGAGAGAGTAGGAGCCCATTTTACTAAGTGAAGTAACATAAGAAGGGAAAAACAAGCACTACATGTACTCACCATCAAATTGGTATTAACAGATCAACATTTATATATACATATAATAGTAACATTCGTCGGGCGTCAGGAAGATGGGAGGGGTGAGGAGGGGATGGGTATATACACAGCAAATGGGTGTGGTGCACGCTGTCTGGGGGATGGACACGCTTGAAGCTCTGACTCAGGTGGGGCAAAGGCAATATATGTAACTTAAACATCTGTACCTGTAATATGGTGAAATAAAAAAATTTAAAAAAAGAATTTGTAAATACCTTGGTGGTTTTTAGGTTTACTTGTTTATTTACCTGTTAATTTTATTTACAAATAAAATATCATCCAGAAACCCTCTGTATCAAATATATAAAAGTATACTTGCTCTGATCAAAAGAGTGAGGACAAAATGGGGCCCAGAACATCACACAAAGAACCTCCTGCTGCATTTCAGAAGCTCCACTGAGGAGCTGTATGTTTAAACAGAACACAATTGAAAATTGTAGGAAGAGTGGCATACTATGATGCCACAGACAGAAATGAGATCAGTAAAAGGAGTAGGTTGGGGATAGAGGTTAGTGAATTTGCTGCGCACCTTGAGGTGAAAAATTAACATTCAGATAAACTTCTCTAAAATAAGGCAGCTTGGATTAGAGTTTAGGGGAGAAGTTGAACAACGGATATAATTTGAAATGATTGCTGATATCCCAATAAGAGATAATATTGCCAGAGAAAGTGCTGAAAGAGAAGACAAATGGATGAGGACCAAATCTTGAGGGATACAGCAATTCTATCTGTGGGAAGCAGAAAAGAGGCCTACAGAGGAGCAAGGAGAGAACAGGGAAGAAGCAGGGGAATGTGAGGTCAAAGATCTTTAATGACAACTGATAACGGCTGTAGAAGACAATGAATGGCATTTTGTTTTCCGGCTGGTTTTGTTTGTACTTTTTTGATAAAAGCTTTTTCAAAATTGATAATATTCTTTAATATATTATTTTGTGTCTATAAACACAAAATGACCATTTTTTTAAGAAAACAGAAATACGTGTATTTAGGAAACACATCCTATTTACTATATTAGTTCATGAATAAATGGCAATCTTACATTTTGTTTAAATTTGATTTAAGAGATTTAGATTAAACACCAGCAAAGGCAAAGAAAAGATATTTGAAAGCAGGAAAAAAAGATCATTATCATCTTGGGTTGTATTACATTTATTATAGAGAGAAACATTTTCCCTTATGATGCTGTTGGAGAAAATAAGATAAATTTCTTAATGACATTATTACTTGGGAAAAAATATATAAGTATCTAACAAAAATATATTTAAAGTAATTCCCAAATGTTTCTAAACTAAGTACTGTTGATATATCAAAAGAATGAAAACTGAGAAAAGATACTGAACTGGAAGATTAGGTCAATGCTGATCACTGGGACTGAATGATACCTCAAATCCTCTAATAATTGTATGATTAGATGATTTTTATTATTTCTGAATATATATTTCTATATTAGTAATCTGAATATTTTCTTTTTATTTATACAAATGCACATGCACATCTGCCCCTCCCCTACATACATACTCACAAATACTTAATTCTCTATTCTAAACAGTATGTACATTGATCATCATTGCATTATAATTTTTTTCTGGTAAAGTTTTATGAACTTTAAGTGCTTTCCTGATGATACTCTGAACTAGAATAGAAAAAACTCTTCAGATTATAAGACATATTGGGTAATTTTTCTGCATTAGCTAAAGATTTTAAAACTATTGTTATTAATTCTTTGTATACCTGATTATAAAACACCATGTCACCAGATTTATGGGGGTAAGGAAGGATGCATGCCTCACATTGCATTCCTAAAATTTAAGTTGGTAATTTTGAAAATGACCTTAAATAGATATGTCAAGACTGTAAATATTTCATTGCCCATCAGTGTCTGTGATCTTTTCTGATCAGTTTCTTTGATCTTTTCTCCCACGGTTGGAAATCATGCATTTGACTTTTTTGCAAAATCATTTTTTCATGCCTCTCCTAATAGATGTTGTGTTTATAGAGCTAGGCTTAGTGTTCTCTATTACTCTGTGTTTTCCTCAGTAAATACTTAAACTGCTTTTTCCTACTGCAGTCTACTCATATTAAAACTATCAGAATTCTATGTTTTGCATTTGATTCTCTTTCTAAAACAAATTAATACATAGAAGGGAATATGTAGCAGTTTTAGAAAAGAAAGGGAAATAAAATTATCAGAAGAAATATATCAAGAGAATTACATATAAAATAGAGATAAATATTACATATTACAAAAGTTCTATAAATAACTTATGCGAATATAAAAACATAAAGATGAAAGGCAATTAATGTTATTGACCCAAATTAGTCTTAAATTATACTAATCAGTTAGAGTGTATAAAAGACATTTCAGAATAAAAGTGCTTTTATTTGGAACCAGTTTCACTTTCCTCCAGGGCAACGATAAGTCCCCCTGCCTTTCATGCACAGTCCCCTCTATCTTGCCCCAGTCCCACCAACCACACACAGCGTGCAAATTTACTTGCATCCTGCCAACTTTACTCAGAGACTTTGATTGCTTGGTTACTATAGGTGGTTGTGTTTGTGATCTGTGAACTGACTAGATTGAGAGCCCATGTTGGAATGGTAGTGAGTTGTCATAAGACAAGTAAATCAATATGACTTCATATTTGCTATATGACAAAATGTACCAGCTACAGCTGCAATTAGAGGTATAACACAAGGTGTGTACCATTAAAAATAAAAATGTACTAAGTACTAAATGAAGTCCTCCAATTATGTGCTAAAAATTTAAAGATGGCAGAGATGATTTTACATTAAATGCTATACTTTTTTCCTGATGTCTTTTATTAGTACAGTCATGCATGGCTTAACAATGGGGATATATTCTGAGAAATGCATCTTTAGGTAATTTCATCATACTGAAAACATTATAAAATCTATAAAATGTATAAAACCTACATGGTACACCTACTACATACCTCTGCTACATGGGATAGTCTATTGCTCCTAGGATACACACCTGTATAGCATGTTAATGTACTGAAAACTGTGGGCAGTTGTAACACAATGGTAAGTATTTGTATATATAAACATAGAAAAGGTACAGTAAAAATACGGTATTATAATCTTTGGGACCACTGTCATTTATGTCACACGTGCAGCCCATCATTGACCGAAACGCCATTATGCACATATGTCTACTTGAAACTAATGAAGGTGAACATAAGAAAGATAATCAAGGAATCATGAGAAAGTGAAAAAGAGCTTTTGATAATATCATCTCAGCCCAGTGATATATGGCGTTTCAAAGACACTGAGTTATTTCATGTCCCATGCTGGTCATATACGTCCTCCCTTTATTCTATTGCCTGTCTTAGCCTTAAGTCACAGTTGAAATCACACTCTCTGAAAAACAATTCTTGATTCAACCAAAGTAGCATTAACCCACCATCTTGCTATGATCATTGGACATACTTCTTTCAAAATATCTATATGTTGTATTGTAATTACTCATTTATCTCATATTCTAAACACTGAATATCTTAAGAATAGGGCAAATGTCTTTATATAGAAAACAGCTAGCCATTTCTTGGAATATAGTAGGGGCTCAGTAAATGTTCAGTGAATGATTAAAACTGAATATAACTAATTAATCTATTTGTTGTGTTTCCATTTCTTATCTGAACATGCTGTAGCTATCTTAGTTGATTTTTAAGGTGTTTCCTAACTCTAAAATGCACACCAGCTATAGGAAATTCTGACTTCAATACCTTCTTTCACACTGTTGACTACCTTCCTTGAAATTAGTGCAACCTTTGTGGAAAAGAATTTGGAGATACCTCAAAGAGCTAAAAATAGAAATACCATTCAACCCAGCAATAGTATTATTAGGCATCTACCCAAAAGAGCATAAGACATTCTATTATAAAGACATCTGCACCCAAATGTTTATAGCAGCACAATTCACTATTGCAAGGACGTGGAAACAACCCAAGTGCCCATCAATTCATGAGTGGATTATTAAAATTTGGTATATGTTTACAATGGAATATTACTCAATTCTAAGAAACAACAGCGAGCTAGCACCGCTTATATTATCCTAGATTGAGCTTAAGTCCATTATACAAAGTGAGGTGACACAAGATCAGAATAACGGGCTCCACATGTACTTACCATCAAATTGGTACTGACTGATTATCATTATGGTGCTCAAAGGGTGGTGGTGTTCACCAGAGATTCGGGGGTAGGGGGGTATACCCACATCTGAGGGATGTGGTAAACATTGTGGAGGGGAAGGGCATACCTCTATCCCTTGCTATGGAAAGGCAAAGATATAAAATGTAACCAATGTAAAATGTAAAAAATGTAAAAAAAAAATGTAAAATGTAACCAATGTAAAATGTAAAAAAAAAAAAAAAACATTTATCGGGCGTTGGGCAGGTGTAGGGGGAGGAGGGGATGGGTATATACATACATAATGAGTACAGTGTGCACTGTCTGGGGAATGGACACTCTTTAAGCTCTGACTCGAGGGGAGGTAGGCAAGGGTAATGTACGCAACCTTAACATTTATATCCCCATATTATGCTGAAATTAAAAAAAAGAAAATATTATCATGTTGCTTTGATAGTACTCTTCTTTTTTGTCTCCAAACGAAGGGATCCATGCCTTTCTGACTTGGGCTTGGGGAAAAAAAAAAAGAAAAATGAAAAAGGGGAGATCCTTTTTGTCCTTTTATATTGAATTTTAGCATTAAAAAAAGTTTAGTTTACAGTTGCTTTCTCCTGTCTCCATCTGTGATCTTCTCCTTAACATTTACACGTTTATCTGCTTTCAACTACTAATTCTTTTTTTTTTTTTTTCGAGACAGAGTCTAGCTCCGTTGCCCAGGCTAGAGTGCTGTGAGGTCAGTCTAGCTCACAGCAACCTCAAACTCTTTGGGCTCAAGCGATCCTCCTGCCTGAGCCTCCCCAGTAGCTGGGACTACAGGCATAAGATAACACACCTGGCTAATTTTTTGTTTCTATTTATAGTTGCCAGGCTAATTTTTTCTATTTTAAGTAGAGACAGGGTGAGAGGGGATCTCACTTTTGCTCAGGATTTAACTGCTAATTCTTTATACATTATTTCAAAATTTACATCTCCAGTCTTCATCACAAATTGTGAGCAAGTAATTATGTTTCTGTAGAGGCAGTTTTTGAATTCTGGTCTCTTTCCAGCTCTGTAAATTAGAGTAGTTTTAATGTCCACCGCAGGGTTGTTGTGAGAGTCAAATGAGCTCACACACATGCAGTGTTTAGCATGGGATCTGGTGCAAAATAAGAGTTCAAGAAATGAATATAAATGATTCTTAAAACCCATTATAGTTTAGATTGAATCCATAGTTATGAATGAACTTTGTTCATTTGTAGTTGTGGGAACTGAGTTTGGATGAAATCTTAGACAATTCTTTAACCTTTCATAGGTTTTTTAAAAGGACTATCAGATTAATTGTCCAAGTAATCTAGTTCAGTAAAAAAGTCTATCAGCTGATTTAGCTTATTTAGGCTCATCTAAAGCCCATTTTAGAAAGAAATCAGTGTTTTGTGTGACTTGTTCTCAAAAAACACAATCTATTTGTAAGTATACTTTCTAAAACTGAATTTCAGCCTAATAGTCCAAACTAAGTGGATATAGTCATTTTTCTTTTAAAGTCTGGTAGATTAATAGTTGATAGAAATTATATAAATTTCAAAATATAAGGCAAAGTTTATGTCACTTAAGATTTATTTTTGAAGTAATCAATATTTTTAAATGGAAGTTTATTAGCCTAATATATTTGTAAATAAGAAGAGAAGATAATAGTGCCTCCTTGAAAAAGACTTCCAAATCCTTTAAAGTTACATCTCTTTTTATTAGAAATTTGAAACTCTTTCATGTAAGAATTGTAGCAAATATATTTCAACATATCATTTCCAAAATGGCAAGAGAACTTATAACTTAATCCTTTATGCCAGAACAGACTAAACTTCCCCAAAATTTGAACATGAAAAACTATGTTTTGTCAAACACAAAATACAATAAAAACATCCTACAGAGCTGAACACCAGGGAATAATGCCTATTCAGTTCAGGTTTTCACTTTCATTTCTAAAAACATTCTGCCTCCCTTCCTACAACTATAGTACTTTTTTCTATACTGTCAAACATAGAGGCAGATATAGTATAGCCTTAATGTTCCAGTACTTTTATAATAAAATATTTTATATTAGACATTTTTCCCACAACATCATTAAATTTGCTGAAGAATTGCTATGGGCTTAATACAAATTTAGAAAGTAAAAGGAAAACATATTACTCCATGTACTGTTCCATCAACTGTCAACCACGGGCAAGAAAGCAAATGGCAAAATGCCTTTTTCTTTTCAAACTAAACTCAGTTCTCTCAAAAAACATATTGTGACCTTCTCAATACTTTCAACTTTTCTTTTCATATATTTATTAGAATGCTTATTTAAATTATATTTTGAATTATGAAAATCTCAATAGGATAAGAAAATGGTAATGTTTATCATCAAATGTTTCAAAAAACAATAGTTAATAGGTTAATAGGCACTATTTTAAAAACAAAACAAACAAATAAAAAAGGTTTCATGTTCAAAAAATCTTGGGAAACTCTGGGTGAAACAGAGTGTAAGTTTCTTTACTAAAAAAATATGCTGAGATTTTAATGTGCTAATTTCATATTGTTACTCTCCAAGGTATAAAGCAGCATTTGTCAAAGAAAAGATTATGGAAACGTTTTTCTTTCTACCTAGCTTCCATTAATTTGTTCATTAATCAAATAATTATTTATTGTGTGTTTGTTTTTTCTCCAGCTTATATGCCTATATGGCAGAGAGACAGAAATAGGTACATAAATTGTGTTAAATGTTAAGTAAAAGGCAGTGTGGCATAATGGGGGAAGGGAACTTTATAGTCACAGATGATCTCTATGGGGATATGTAACTATCCTACCCATGAATAGAGTTAAAAAAGAAAACTGTAGCCTGAGGAAGCAGAAATGAGAAAAAATTAAGCATGTCTATGTTGCAGGAATAGAATGGAGGCCTCTATGGCTAGAGCAGAATTACACAAAGTAGGCAGTAAGAGATGAGGTTGGGGAAGGAGGCAGATAGATCATATAACATATTTTAGTACATGGTGAGAAATTTAGATTCTATCATAAACACAACACAGAGAAAATTACTCATGATGATAATAGAAGGGAAGAACAAAGGAATGTAAGCTCTATGAGGGCAAGTAAGTAAAGCTAGCTACAGCTCCTAGAACAGTGCTTGACCCTATAATTTTGTTGGATTAGGACTCAAGAAGTGATGCTTCTTAGCTAGAAAATAGAAATTTAATAGAAAACAAAACCAAGAATATCGATTTTAAAATAGTTTATCTGTCATGAATAATTCATATCTAGTATTAAAATTGTAAAAGGTGTAAGAAATGGTTTTACTGAGTGCTTATTTAGAATGTATTTGTATAGTTCATAAATGACTTTAGTCCCGTATTTATAAAATTACTAAGGGCCTTCAGGGGTGGCTTACATTTTTCAGACAGGTTTTGTTACCGAAAGCTTAACACTTGTCCTCAAGGCCACATCAGAATAATGAGAACCAGTATTTTGAGAAGAAAAGAAAAGTTCATTATTTTGCCTGCAAAGGAGGAAAATGGTAGACTATCATCTCAAAATCCAAATTCCTATACATAAACAAAAATACAGAGCTTTTAAAGGGAGGGCCCTCAGCTCAAGGCTATTGTCATTAATGATTCTAATCATCCCATTTCTGCCAAAGACAAAGCTGTGACCTCTGCCCATGTATATGGGAGGCCTACAGAGACCTCCACCAGCCAGGTCCCCGGGGCCCTGACATGGAGGCAACAGTTCAGCTGAGCTATCTCCCATAACACAAAGAACAAAAGACATTCCACTACTCCTCCCAACCACCTGCCCAAGGCAGTGATCAGGCTCCATTCCCCAAAAGAGTGGGGGAAATTTTAAAGAGACAGAAAACATCTTTTGCTGTGTTTTTGTCCCAGACCATTATCTCTGTTACATATTCCCCACTTCCAGTTTTACGTTTCCATATCCACAGGAGGAGGGGCGACTACTCTGTTACAGTTTTACTATTTTCTTGGCAAACTAAATGTTAGAGTGCCTTTTTATGTATTTGGAGAGTCTTAAAATTGTTTTGATACCTTCCTTATAGATGATAAGAGTTTACTCAGGTCAAAAATGGATAATCTGTAAGCAAATGAGAGATTCTCAAGAATATAAACTATCCCTAAAATATAATTTCTTTTTTTTATTTTATATCTTTTATTTTTCGAGACAGAGTCTCACTTTGTTGCCCAGGCTAGAGTGCCTCTGCGTCAGCCTAGCTCACAGTAACCTCAAACTCCTGGGCTCAAGCGATCCTCCTGCCTCAGCCTCCTGAGTAGCTGGGACTATAGGCATGCACCACCATGCCTGGCTAATATTTTTAGTTGGCCAATTAGTTTCTTTCTATTTTCAGTAGAGACAGGGTCTTGCTCTTACTCAGGCTGGTTTTGAACTTCTGACCTTGAGCGATCCTCCTGCCTCGGCCTCCCAGAGTGCTAGGATTACAGGCGTGAGCCACCGTGCCTGGCCTAAAATATAATTTCTTAAGAAAAATGTGTTTTATTTTAAGCAAATTTTTTCAAGTTACCTTAAATACAATAATATCCTTTATATTAACTATCTAGTTTACTCTAAAATATCTTTATAAATAGACATATTTGTATAGTAATTTTCATGCAGACAATTTACTATGTAAATATGTAATATAGAGGTAGAGAAAATAGCTAATTGCACAGTAATACTTTTCCATATTGGGTGTAAACATTTTTAGTTAAAATTATAATATAATCACATGTAAATAAATGTTTAGCTAACTAGCAATTATAGCATAATGATTATCATGTTTATGATGAAAGTTATATATAAAAGATATTTTTAATAGCTTTAGAATCATGAATTTTTTTTCATATTAATTACAGGTAATTCCAGAGATTGATTGAAAACATAATTTTAACCTCTAACTTTAAATATTTAATGCTTCTTCAAAAAGTTATGATTTTTTAACCAATAGAAAATATAAGTTTACAGAAAAAATCATGTTTGGGGATAGAAAATTAATATTTATTTTCTATTCATAGTGCAGTGGAATAAAAAATAATTTTAGTAGATAATGATCATCTCAGTCATGCTAATTTCTAACCACCAGCATCTGCTTTGTTTTTAATTTTTAGATTTAAAATTATAAGATTCATATTTCTGCAATATTAGTCTTAAATATTTTAATGTTAGGATTAGTCCTGGTTAAAAATATGGTCAGGAATATAAATTGTAATCATTACTTTAAATCATGTGAGTTTCTTTTGAAGACCTGAGATAAACCATAAAGTTACCAAATTCACTAAATTCAGAAGGACATTTATAGAGTAAAAACCTTAGGTCAATATAGAAATGACAATGAGATAAATCATGTCCAATTTTAATTCCAAAATATTTTAGTTCCACTTAGATATCTTTAAAGTTTCACTTTGAGGAAAACACCAGATAGGTTTTTTACCTACCAGTGCTGCTAAGTATTTCTTACAGCTAGTCAGGTCATTTGAATAAGGGAGACTGTTGACATTGATTGAACCTGAATATGGATGATGCAAAGTTTCGGTGATAGGAATAATAAATAATCCCTACTCCCAAAGGTTGTTGTGAAGATTAAATGAAAAGAAAATGTATTATGCCTTTAATGTAGTTTGTATATTTCAGATGCTCAATTCATTTTAATATTATTATTAAATGGCATAATTGGCTAATAGGACCAGTTATGACCTTCTACTGTTGGAGTCGGGTCTCCCGTAGCCCCCACGGACAGAGAGAGACAGAGTCACCAAGGATGTAATCACAAGAGGAGCTTTATTATCTGGCTAGCCAGGGTCCGAGCCTTAGTGCACCAGCACAGTGGCCACTCGTTTAGGCAAGGACCCCGACTGAAGCATGAGGGAGCTTGTTATACTCATTGCACATAGGCTGAT
>CAUYPO010086557.1:0-10526 GCA_963574435.1 Cheirogaleus major
CCTGGGCTCAAGCGATCCTTCTGCCTCAGCCTCCCGAGTAGCTGGGACTACAGGCATGCGCCACCACGCCCGGCTAATTTTTTCTATATATTTTTAGTTGGCCAGTTAATTTCTTTCTATTTTTAGTAGAGACAGGGTCTCACTCTTGCTCAGGCTGGTTGCAACTCCTGACCTTGAGCAATCCACCCGCCTCGGCCTCCCAGAGTACTAGGATTACAGGCATGAGCCACCGCGCCAGGCCTGTGGGTACACTTTGATCAGTGGGAGACAGGAGATAGGAAGAAGCCATCAGCTGAATTGTTTGCTCTTTCCCTCCTCGACTGTTTAGAGATGAAGAGGCTTCGCACAGCCTCTCTGGAGACCCTTTGAAGGCTGAGGAACCAGCTGTGTTTGCTGCAAAGCTTCCTTGGACTAGCACCCCACAATAAAACACTCACAGGCAAGATGTGCCCCTAGACTCTGTTTTCTAGGGATCTGGGCTAAAATGCCTCCCCATCTCATCTACCACCACCCTGAGTCTGGGTTGCAAGGAAGAGACACCTTCCTACGATCTCAGACTGCAGCAGGGATTGCTGCAATGATCACAGGGAACCCGGGTGGCAGCTACTCACTCTAACCAGGAAGAAAGCTGGAAGGTCATTCGGGCCTCACAGGAGCTATTGAGCCCCCAGATCAACTCGAATAGCTCATCGTTCTTGGACTCAGCTTCTTGCTGTCATTTAGATGGCCCAAGAGAGAAGATTGCTGGATGGGTCGCCATGCAGTATTGTGGGCATTGTTGGCAAAGTTGTGTGTTCCTGGCTTACCCCCTTGTTACTGGCTGCCTTGGTCCAGGAACCAAGTGTTTGGTTGAGAGTGTTTAGAATTATCTGCATCAACTTGCCATTGCCATGACATCCACGAGGGAGTGGCTGATGGGCTGGTCTGTCTACGCAGGGGACAGGCCAGTGTGGGTGCTGCGAGTTGCACGAGGCATGAGCTGTGTAACAGTCTTGCACAGTATGATAGAACCAACAGGAAATTGAAAGAAAAAAACCCAGCGAAAGATCATTTATCACAAATAGTTAGAGAATCACTGGGAAGGCTGCAGGAAAGGACTCTGAGCAGAACTTCCAGAAAGAACTCTTAAGTCACACAGCAGAACTGGGCCACCAAGGGAGCTGCCCCCGCCAGGGAGCTGCCTGCAGAATCCGGGCTCCTGCCCCCGCCGTGGGTTTCAGAACCACCAGCCACACTAGCAAAGCGGGTGTCAGGGAATGTGGGAATGTGTTTCCCTGGAGGAAGGCTGGAATGAATGGCCACAGAAGGGAGCCACAGTGTCCATCTGAAAATTCTAGACTTTGTAACAATGGAACAGATGTCCTGTTCCCCTAAATGGTCACATGCTCCTTGCTCACAAGCATATGCACATTTTGTTTCCATTACCTGGAATGGTCTCCCTGAATTTCTGCTGGTCAAAATCCTATTCATTCATTCAATAACTCTCTATAAAGACACAGGCTACTGAAGATGCTAAGCTGAATATGGCAAAGTCTCTGACTTCAAGATCCTCGTCACCTGGTTAGAGAGATGGACACAAACATAAATTAACCTGCCTTTCCAGAATATTCCCTTTCTGTCCTATAAAACCCTTTACAGTGTAAAAGAGAGTGGCGCGCAGGGATTAGGAGCCCAGCTCTGGAGTCAGACTTGCCAGCTGTGTGGCTGCTAATAAGCTGTTAATATTTAACCTCTCTCAGCCTCACTTGTCTTATATGCAAAACGGCAATCAAATAGCACCTGCGTCATTGGGCTTGTCCGGAGCATTCCAGGAGATACCACACGGGAAAGGCCACATCTAGGAGGCATATGATATCAAAGGGACTGTCATTTCCTGTCCTTCAGAGCCTGATCACATGTCACCTCCTCTTGAGCCATCCCTGTTCCCCCTATGGAAAATGAGTCACTTCTTTCTCTTTTCCTTTCATCCGTGTTCCCATTCTTCCTCTGTGGGACAGACACACCTCCAGGATATCAGAAACATTGGTAGGGGAGGTGCATTTAATAGCTGAGCTATTAAAAAAAAAACAGGAGTGGCCTGTGTCAAATGTTAAACATTAAAGGAGATTTTTCATGAAATAATTGTCAAACGTTTATGTAACAGTGACAGTTTTCTTAACTGACCCACACCCCGTGCAAGTACCATTTTAGTCTGTAAGCTCTGAGCCCTGTGTTTTCCTTCAGATTCCCCTGGGCCTGGTACATAGTAAGAGCCCACAAATGTGAGTAATAAATGAATGCATAAATGAATTTTGTTTGTATTTGCTCTGGCGCATACAGTAGCTTTTCCAAGTATAAAATTCTGAGACCTGTACCTTGAGCCCTTTGGAGGAAATGAGCTATAGAGACCAATTACAGGCAGGAAAAATAGTAACATTAATATGTCATTTACTCAGTATAGCAGGGTGAATTATGTCCCCAAAGATATGACTATGTCCTAACTCCTGGAATCTGTTGACCTCATTTGAAAAAAAGGTCTTTGCAGACACAATTAAGGATCTTTAAGTTAAGAATCCTTAAATTAAGCATTGCCAGATGAGATTGTTGGGATTACCCCCAAGGGGTTCTAAATCCAACATCTATGTCCTTATAAGAAGCAGAAAAGGACGAGACTGAGACCCAGAGGAGAAGGCCACGTAAAGACACGCAGAGACTAAAGTGATGCTGCCGCAAGCCAAGGAGTGTCAGGGATTGCCAGCGACCACCAGAAGCCAGGAAGAGCCAAGGGAATATGGCCCTGCCAGCAATCTGGTTTTGGATATCTAGCCTTCAGAACTCTGAAAGAGTAAATTTCTGTCATTTTAAGCCACCGAGATTGTGGTACTTTGTTATACCAGCCCCAAGAATCTAAGACAGCCGCTTTGGGGTTGTCACAGCAGACCTGAGCAGTTACAGTAGAGATTTTATGCCTCACCCCAAGCCTAAAATATTTACGCTCTGGCTCTTTACAAAAAGTGTTTGCCGACCTCTGATCTAGAGCGTCACCTTTATCGGTATAGTTGGAGAGAGCACGCCACTGTATCTGCCAGGGAAAAAAGTAACCACCCTGTTAGTGGTACCCTGCTTTATCGATGGGGAGATTGAAACAAAAAGGGGTTAAGAGGCTTACTCAAATGAGGTGGCCAGCTGTCATTTCTGCATGCCAGAATATCTCGTTCCTCTTCTTCCAACCACAGCACCATGACTTTCCTTGGGGGACACCCCTCCCCACAACTCCCACGGTTTCAGCAGGGCTGACCCCACCTCTTGGTTCCAGGGTTGGGTACCCAACTGTGTTAGCTGAGGCTGCCTTAACCAATACCACAGATGGGGGCGCTTAAAGAATAGAAATTTATTTTCTCTTAGTTCTGGAGGCTAGAAAGTCCAAAGTCAAGATCTGGTAGAATTTGGCTTCTGGCGAGGGCTTTCTTCCTGGCTTACAGAGGGCCACCTTCTTTCTGTGTCCTCACATGGCTGCCTGTCTTTGGTGTAAGCACATGGAGAAAGAGATCTCTCTCTTCCTCTTATAGGGCCACCAATCCTATCTCCAAATACAGTCACATTGGGGAGTAGGAGTTCAACATGTGGATTTGAGGGGGTGGGGGACACACCTAGGGAATGCTAATCAGTGCATTTTCTTGCTTAGTCACTTTTAGCTCATGACCCAAAACTATCCCAAGGCATGGCATTTGCTGCAACTTTCAGGAAAGTAAGTCCCTCTTTTCCTCTGCACTGAGGATAATGTGAGATTAGAGCAGACCTGCCAGAGAGTACAGCCCACTTAGAAGAAAGCAAAGCTATGTAGTGGAGGGAGAACAGGTCCAAATAGCATTGCAGCACCTAGATCCAGCTATACCTGAAATAGGTCCCTCATGGATTTCTCAGTTAACAGGATAATTTTTTTGTAAGCCAATCTGAGCTGTGTTTTGGTCACTTGCAACCTGAAGAATCTTGACTAATAGACTATGGTCTCATAGCTAATAGGAACAGAGATGGGATCTGAAAGCAGGTCAGCTTAGCTCTTAGAGGCCCAATCCAGGATTTCTTGGGAGTAACTGAGGAGCCATCTTCTGAGACGTGGTTCCCAGATAGCAGCCGGGTTCCGACATTTTTAAGGCGTTCACCCTTGCTCTTCTTAAGCAGCAGTGGGAGCAAGGAAAGTAAAATGAGTGTGAACAAATAAAGACAATTATTTAAATCAATCCAGATGACTTCAGGGAGTGCTCCCTGTTATGAAACAAAACATGCTTCCCGGGACTGAGGTTCCAGCCTAGCCCCTGACAAACGACCCAGAAAAATTCCCAGCAGATGAGGAAGGGACATTCCCTGGTCCCTGGCGGTCCTGCCCTCTGGCTTCCTTGGAGCCAGATGCCTGGGTTCAAAGCACAGCCCTGCAAAGGCTGTGTGACCTTGGGCAGGCAGCGGAACCTGCCTGTGCCTCAGTTTCCTTCACTGGGAAAATAATAGTATCCATTTTATAGGATTAATGTGAGGAGTGAACATGTACAACGTGATTAAAACACTGATTGCACACAGGTCCTCTGTAAAACAATTATTAATAGTATTATTATTTCCAAGGCAGGCTCCTCCCCATCCAGGTCTCAGCCCAAACGTCACCCCTCAGTGATCCTCTGGCTTCCACAGGTCAGTCACCACCTTGTCACTCCCTCCTCCACGGTTTTGTTTCTTTCAGAGCATTTTCTCGCTGAGGGATCCTTCTTTTTTTAATTTCTATTTTTATTAATACAAGGCTGTAAGCCTCACGAAGGGCAGAAACTGCGCCTTATCAACGGCGATTTTCCCCAGCACCGTGTCTCCTGCCTGGCACATAGTAGGTGCCCAGTGAATATCGGTTTGCAGAAAGGACAGCAGCAGGCGGCAGGGGCCACTTCCGTCCCAGGGCCTGCCACGCCACCAAGGCTCGTGGGGGCGGGGAGGGCTGGGCAGTCCGGCTGTGCGCGCTCTTCTCCTCCCCAACTCCACGGCGGCGCAACTCCAGAGGCTCCGCGGACAAGGCCACCGCCCCGGAATCGGGCTTTCTCCGTCTGCCTTCGGGGAGGGAGGGAGGGGGTGGCCCGCGGGAGGCCAGTCCCCAGCGCGTCCTGAAGTCCCTCCCGCCGCCCCGCGTCGCTTTAAGGCGGAGGCCGGGGAGGGGGCCGACCCCGCCCGCGCGCCCGCTCCGCTCGGCCCGACTCCGGCATTTCCTCCCGCTCGGCTGGCGCGGCCTCGCCTCCCCTCGGAAGAGGAAGCTCCCGGGGTCCGAGTAACGGGCACAGGCGCGGAGGGGAGCGGCAGGGGCGCCGGCGGGGCCGCCCAGGGTCGGCGGCGAGCCGGGCCGGGCCAGAAGCTGGCCGAGGGCGGCGCGCCGGGGCGCCGGGCCGGGAGGGCGGCCCCGCAGGGCGCAGCGCGCAGCCGGCGCAGGGCGCGGCCCGGGGCCCGGGAGAGCAGGGCGGGCCGCAGCTGGAAGGAACGCTTGAGCTGGGAGAGGAGGCCGAGCTGGAGGGCGGCTGCCCCCGGCCCTGCGAGGGGGGAGCCGCCGCCGGGGCGAAGGAGACGGGGACAGCAGCGCCGCCCGCGCGCCGCGCGCATGCCGGGCCGGGGGCGCCGCCGGGGCTCGCGCCCTGGGCTGCTCGGCCGCCGCGGCCCCGGGCGCCCGGCATGTCGGTGCACTACACGCTCAATCTGCGCGTCTTCTGGCCCCTGGTGACCGGCCTGTGCACCGCCCTCGTGTGCCTCTACCACGTCCTGCGGGGAAGCGGGGGCGCCCGGGCCGAGGCCCCCGACGGCGCGGACGGCGGCTTCCCGCTGCTCAAAGCGGCTGCCCTGCTCCTCCTCGGCTATGTCCTCCTGCGCTGTCGCCACGCCGTCCGGCAGCGCTTTCTGCCTACGTCTCCCCGTCTGGGGGGCCGCTCCGCCTTCTCCCCGCGACCCCTGCGAGAGCCGGGCCTCAGCATCTTGCTGGAGAGTTACTACGAGCACGAGGTGCGCCTGTCTCCGCACGTGCTGGGCCACAGCAAGGCGCACGTGAGCCGGATCGTGGGCGAGCTGGTGCGGGCTGGCCGCGCTCGGGGGTCCCCAGGCCCCATCCCAGGGGGAGCACTGGCCTTGGCCTTCCGCGGAGACTTCATCCAGGTGGGCAGCGCCTATGAGCAGCATAAAATCCGCCGGCCCGACGGCTTTGACGTGCTGGTGCCGCTGCGCCTCCCGCCTCTGGTGGCGCTGGAGCCGCGGAGCCTGGGCACAGAGCCAGCGCTGGCGCCCGCGTTCAGCGGCTGCTTCGTTTGCGCCCTCAAGGCACCGCCCTCGCCATCACCGTCGGGGGCCTCAGGGGGCCAGTGGCTTAGGGAGTGCAAACCCTTCGCTGATGGCTTCTGCGTGGATGTGCGCGGGCGGCGCCACCTCTCTGCCACTCTGGTGCTGCGCTGGTTCCAGTCGCACCTGCAGCGCTCCCTGGCCACCGTGCGCTACAGCCTGGAGGGGCGCTGTCGGGTCAGCCTGACCCCAGGTGGCCTGGAGCAGCCCCCCACTCTACACATCCTGCCCTGCCGCACAGACTACGGCTGCTGCCGCCTTTCCATGGCGGTGCGTCTCATCCCTGCCGTCCATCTGGGAGACGGCGTCTTCCTCGTGGCACCACCACCGCAACCCTTGCCCATTGGGCCCCTGTCGGAGTTCCCGGAGGGCCTGCGCACCGAGGCACTGTGGGGTGTGAACACGGCGCGCCAGGAGCAGAAGCTGCTGAGCTGGCTGCAGGAACGGGCGCCTCCGGGTGCCTGCTACCTCAAGTGCTTGCAGTTGCTTAAGGCTCTGCGAGACCTGGGCGCCCGTGGGCTGGATTCAACGGCTGCCACCCAGTGGGGACGCATCCTGTCCTCCTATGTGCTCAAGACAGTGCTGCTGGCGGTGCTGCTGCGCAAGGGGTCCCCTGCACAGGGCTGGGACGAGGCACGCCTATGCGAGTGCTTGGAGGAATTGGTGCAGTTCCTCAGGGACTGCCTGTTGCGACGTCACACGCTCTTCCACTGCGTCCTGGGCCCTGGTGGGGCTGCCGCTGAGGTGGGCCCCCTGCCCAAGGTACTGCGCGAAGCCACCCCGGTGGACCTCCTGGCCGCTTTCGACGGGCACTTCCGGGAACTTGCAGCAGCGCGGTTGCTGTCCACGTGGCGGAGGCTACCCCAGCTTCTCCGGGCCTACGGGGGTCCCCGCTACCTTGCCAGGTGCCCTCCACCCCGGAGTCAGCGCGCCCAGGGGTTCCCTGAAGGGGAACCGTAAACCCTGCAGCACCCCCACCTGGCCAAATGCTCCTAAATCCTCTCCCACTGAGTGGGGGTGGGGGTGGTAATGAAGCCAGTTAAATGCAAGATTGCAGAAGGCATTAGAAAATTTGGAAGATGCCACAAGCTTTGGTAGCTTAAATGTCACCCCCATCTGACAATCCTGTATACTTAGGGCATCTTCTTCACACCCACTCGTGTGCCGTGGGCAAGCTATGGAAAACTGTGGAAAGGATAGATATGGGCAAGCTATGCTACCGCAGCCTCTAAGAGTTGGTCCAAATGTTGGTTTGTGTGGAATGATTCTGTAGAAGGATCTAGCTTTTAGGCAAGTCCAGTGGAGGAAGCGAAAACTAGCCACAGGGAAAGTTCCTTCTCTCAGTTTTTAGACACAGATCTCTCTGCCCAAAATTTTTTTAAAAAACGAATGTTTTTGACATAACTACTTGCTAGGTACTGGATTCCAGGTTGTCTTAAAAAAAGAAAACAAAAACACCTGAATCTTTATCCTTTATCCACAACTGGAATTAAAGTTCTATTCTAGGGGTTAATGTTCTCAGGAACATCATTTCCACTATTCAAATTAATATTAATGTATTTTTCAAATGGTGCAATCACAGGGGTTTGACAGGATTGTCAAAAATTAAGTCACACGTGTCAAGAGGCAATCAAGAGTCGGTTAGAGACACTTCCAGAGCAAATAGCACTTTATTTTGATCAATTCTCTCCTTTTGTGGTAATTACTAGCACCAAGCGTTGCATCTGAAAGGGAGGCCAGTTACATTTGTTATTAAGAAATTTGCAGCCTTGAAAAACAGCCAACTTGCATGCTTAACATCCCGGCAGGCAGAAGCTAGGCTATATACCAGTCAGTCAACACCCGTTCATTGAGCGCCTACTGCGTATGAGCCAGGCACAGTGCAAAGTGGCCATAAAATACATGTTCAAGACAGCACTGGGTCAGGGCATAAAACATGTTGGGTCTGGAGAAAGATGGGTTTTAGGCTTTGCCTATAAAGGTGTTTCTCCAGGGCTTCCTGCTGGCTGGGGACAGAAACCTTATTTGTTGTAAGGCTTTTTAGCAAACTGCTTTGCAAAGAGATTTCTTTCTGAGCTTAATGAGCTAATAATGGAAAGGAAATGCCTGCTGCAGTGCCTAGCGTGTAGTTGGCGCTCTCCATCAATGTTAGGGGCGAATAGTGTTTGGAAGGTTCTCCTTGCCCAGGCAGCCTTATGTGGTCCCATGAGGCTGACTTTGAGCTGGTGACTCAGCACAGGTCTTAAAAACCATTTCACTTACAGTTCAGTGTCTCGGGCTTTATGCTTGAAGATAGTCACTCTGTGGTCAGTGGGCAGAGGAGACAGCCCTTGCTGGCAGTCTACTTTTTTTTCTCTTTGGGCATAAATATCATCGAGTATGGTATATTTTGTAGCTGGCAGGAGTCCATTCTGGAATCTTTCCTGTCCTCCCAAATTTCTAACGTTCCTCAATTGCAGTTCAGCATGGTCCATGATCTGCTTGCCTGATTGGAAATGCAGCCAGTCCCAGTGTTACTGGGATTTTTAAAGAAAAAAACAAACACAAAGACATGTACTTCCTTAGACTCATAATACTATAACTTGGAAGACAGAAATAGCTATGTGAATAGGACCATTGTTTAATTTCTGAGCTGCTTTGAGGGAACGCTATAAACCTTTCTTTGGGGGACTCATTTGGTCACTGTGGGAAATCATTGTGAATAAATGATTTACAGGGAGTCCTTCTCATCAGAGCTGTGTAGACTTCTTATATATATCCTTTGCAACCTTGGACTGAAAGAGAAACAGCTGCAAATGTGCTGTTTCTTTGAGGTCATCTTGGGGACAGTTACCCACAAAGGTCATTCCTAGCTTTAGAGGTCAATGTTAGGTCATAAGGTACTGCGCTGAGCTAAGGGATCAGTCCAGCAACTTCCTGTGTAGAAACTGCACACTATTTTTTTAAATTAGTTTTTTAAATAAATGCCAAGAATAGATTTTTTATGTATACATATATATATATTTTTCCATACTTAGCCACAATTTCCCCTGTACTCATTGGAGTGGGGGACAGGGAGGCTATTGGAGAGATTATAAAGCTTTAAAAGCTGAGTTTTCCAAATATTTCTAGCTGAGTCAATGGTTTCCTTTTTTAAAAAATAGTATTTTGAAGTATAAGTCTGGTAACATACTGTTCTTGTAGTTTTCTTGTTTTTTTTTTTTTTTTAGGTTAATTACTCAAAGCCTCTTCCATCCTCAAGGTTTTTAAATTTTTTTTTTTAATTAATGGGGCATTGTATTTGTGAATTTTTAAAGTATTGATGTTTTATTTAAATGCCATGCTGAGCAATTGTTCTCTGTACATGGTAACCAAAACTTGGAGATTTCGATCAATTTTGATCAATGTTTAGTAAGCCAAAACCTGTACTATGTACATATGAAACAATATGGTGCATCAGCCAGGGGTGATGGTTGCCAAAGGCACTTAACTTAAGCTCAGTTCTCTATTTTATTTGGGCTCCCTCATGTCCTTTCATGGGAAATGTACACATTTTTGGTGTATGGCTGGTACTGGAGATTCATACATGCAAATATTCTCATACAAGAAGGCACAGCAGCCACCCCAGTTGTCCGGCCAGTACCCAAAAGAAATGTTTTTGGGGAAAATGATTCAGCCGTTGTGTGGCAAGACACCCTTCTGTAACGCCCACTGGCCAGTCTTGGGACCCTTCCTGGAATGCTCGTGGGCTGACAGAGGTTTTTTGCAAATTGAAACTGAAGCTGAAAGAAGGGAGAATTCGAGTGATCCGTGAACTGAAAGAAATCAGAAGATTTCGGGAAGGAGGACGTAAGATGGAAGTGAAAGGAAGAGAGGGGGAAAGGGAAACGAGGTGAACATTCCATGAGGGTGCGAGAGGTTTGGGTTAGGTTAGGAGACTTGTTTCCAGCCAGGGGTCGCAAACTCAGCAGGCTGCAGACAGGCGGGGGTGGGGGGTGGGGTGGGAACTGTGCCCACCTTAAAATGGGCAGCTGTTACATCAGCTCCATGCAGAAAAGGGGGGGAGGCTGGAAATGAGGATGTTTTTTTGAAAAGCGAAACTTGCTGAATTTTAAACAAATAAGTTTAAGATGTCTAAAAAGCACCATGTGGTCGAGCCTGGGGCCCGTTTGCGACCCCTGCCTTATGCAGTTTACAACCCCAAGTATGTATAAGGT
>CAUYPO010086563.1:0-16190 GCA_963574435.1 Cheirogaleus major
TGGACATCCAGCAGCCTCAATCTCCTTTGCCTACTTTTCTTTTTTTCTTTCTTTTTTTTGAGACAGAGTCTCACTTGGTTGCCCGGGCTAGAGTGCTGTGGCGTCAGCCTAGCTCACAACAACCTCAAACTCCTGGGCTCACAAGTGATCCTCCTGCCTCAGCCTCCCAGGTAGCTGGGACTACAGGCATGTGCCACCATGCCTGGCTAATTTTTTCTATATATATTTTTTAGTTGACCAATTAATTTCTTTCTATTTATAGTAGAGACAGGGTCTCGCTCTTGCTCAGGCTGGTTTCGAACTCCTGACCTTGAGCGATCAGCCCGCCTCGGCCTCCCAGAGTGCTAGGATTACAGGCGTGAGCCACCGCACCCGGCCTTGCCTACTTTTCTGATTCAGTCTTTGCATCACTGATCAACAGGTATTGGTGACATGAACTACAAATCCTGTGTTGTGGTTAATCAGCCCCTAGGCCCCTCCTGTCCTCGACCCTGGTCTAGCCCTGCCCTAACCCTGTGGTTCTAGCAGACAAGCCCAGTTCTGGGAACGCTGAGTGACTCCGGTAGGAGAGCTGGAGTCTTCACTATCAGAATGCTTGCTGCTCTCCTTGGGGGCTGGCCCAGGTCCCCGGGTGGGGACTCAGGAGCCCTGAACTTGGCCAAGGCCCAAGACTTTATCACAAACTCAAAGACCCTTGGGCAACAGAATTAGGAGCCAGCTGCATATCCAAGGCCACGTCGTGCCTCCTTAGAGAGGGAGAGACCACCCAGCCTAGACCAACCACCCTTTGCTGCCTGGGCTAGGGCTCAGTGCTCAGTGCCCTCTGATCCTGTGTCAGCCTCACCCACCACCCCAGGCCTCAGTCCCTCTCTGTGAACAGGCTGGACTCCCGCACGTCCTGGCAGCTGCCAGCCAAGCATTAGTGGTAAGGACCTGGCCGTGGGCCCGGCTGGCTCATAGACCAGGCTGTCATTTACTGGCTTTCCACTTGGCCCTGAATCTTCCAGATTCCTGCTACCCAGCACAGCCCTGCCCACCCGGCCTTGCCTGGGGCCTGATGACATCAGGGCTCGAGGCTCTGACCTTATTAAAAATGCATGCTCCCACTTCCCAAACACCATGCAACGGATGAGAAGTGCAGTTGCTGTTGTCCAAGCCAGGGCAGCCAGAGGAGGTTGTCAGCAATGTCCTGCGAAGTCATCAGCCCTCGCCTCTGGCCAAGCTGACTCAGGGCATCCTTCAGCGCCAGCCGTGCTGAATCACTGCTCTCTGATTCGTCTGCCCTGGGCCCCCTTTGTCAAATGCAGAAAGTGAAAAGGAGGGACTAGTGCCTGGGTAGGGCCAGTGCCCTCTGGCATGGATACAGCCTGGCAGCCTGAGGAACCTGAGAAGGAAACAGAGCCGGCCCTGAGCAGAAGCCCCTCCCCGGGTGCCAGGCACAGCCGCTGCTCCAAGGGGAGGGGCCCTCACCGCCAAGCCCCTCTTTGTGCCAGGTCTGCACTCACAGAAGTTACTGGGTCCCTTCAACCTCCTGTGGAGGCGGGTCATTCCATTCTCTCCCTGGCAAGCATCCAGGTGACTTTATAGCAGGTAAAGGGACAAAACCAGCAGTGTTGTGCTTCTGGGACAGGCATGATATGAGGGGCGCTCAGGGACGCCTTCAATAGCAGTGGAGGACAAGTGTGCCAGGAAGAGCATGGCAGGCAGAGGGAACAGCCAGTTCCCCATGGGGATGTCCTACATGGTGGACAAACAGGAGGCCAGGGTGACTGGAAAGTGGCAGGGAGGACTCAGAGGGAGTTGAGCCAGCCCACAGAGGGCCTCACTGGCCATCGTGAGAACTCTTCTTCTGAAAGGTTCTGAAGGAGGATGGACACGATCTGACTTCCATCTTAAAAGAATTGCTCCGCCCGGCTGTGCCGGGCGCGGTGGCTCACGCCTGTAATCCTAGCACTCCGGGAGGCCGAGGTGGGCGGATCACTCAAGGTCAGGAGTTCAAAACCAGCCTGATCAAGAGTGAGACCCCGTCTCTACAAAAAATAGAAAGAAATTAATTGGCCAACTAAAAATATATAGAAAAAATTAGCTGGGCATGGTGGCGCATGCCTGTAGTCCCAGCTACTTGGGAGGCTGAGGCAGGAGGATCGCTTGAGCCCAGGAGTTTGAGGTTGCTGTGAGCAAGGCTGACGCCATGGCACTCTAGCCCGGGTAACAAAGTGAGACTCTGTCTCAAAAAAAAAGAGAAAAGAGTAATCATTCACATGGTAAACACAGGCAAAGCTATCTCATCTGCATTTTATCCAGTGAAACTCCAGTTGTTTTTTATTGTTTTAAATGACCAAGTTATCTGAGTAGTTTTAATTCTCTGTTTTACTCTCACAGTAGAAACCTTGCTTATATTCTTCAAAAAAGAAAGTTTGTAGAGATATTAAGTCTCAATAGATGGTTTTATTGATATATAAATATAGCTTGTATAAATAAATAATTCCTTTATTATAGGCTCTTAATTTCCTTTTTAGTCAGCTCTCTGCTCCTTCATATTAAGGGAGGGAGGTAACAAACAATAAATGCTAAGTTTAGAATGAGTCACACTAAAATTTTTCTTTAGATTTATCTTTGTAATTATATTAGTAAAGCTAATATTGAAATCACTTTTCATTCTCTAAACCCCAGTTGGTCTATGGGGAAATGGAAGCAAGTGGCCAGGATTCTGCTGGTGGTAAATCTAGAAATAAATATTTCTCTAGTAATTACTGAAGCTGATAATTATGGGAGATAATTTAATTTGACTGGCTGATCATACAGCATTTCATCTGATCACTTAACCCGCTAATTTAAAAAGTTATATGTCCTCTTCCTACAAGAATAGAAAAAGAAAGCCATAATGTTAAATGACCTTTCAAAGATCTTGAGAGGAAGAAAACAAAATCAGATTAAATTCTCTGATTTAGACTTAGATGTCTCTTTAGCTACACTCTGAGGAAAATCTGTTTCAATATATTTTTTTTTTTTTTTTTGGAGACAGAGTCTCACTCTGTTGCCTAGGCTAGAGTGCCATGACATCAGCCTAGCTCACAGCACCTCAAACTCCTGGACTGAAGGGATCCTCCTGCCTCAGCTTCCCGAGTAGCTGGGACTACAGGCACACACCACCATGCCCGGCTAATTTTTACTATTTTTAGTAGAGATGGGGGTCTCACTCTTGCTCCGGCTGGTCTCGAACTCCTTAGCTCAAGTGATCCTCCCACCTTTGCCTCCCATAGTGCTAGGATTACAGGCGTGAGCCACCTTGCCCAGCCCTAATCTTTTCCTTTATTTCCCAGAGGGATTCACCAGCAGTAGGAAAGAAGGAAAAGTTTGCAAAAGCCAAAACCTAAAGTAAATACCAAAGAACTACTTTTAGTGCTATCTCTAAAATAGCCATGTACTATCCACTTCCACAAATTTCAACTGAATTTTCAAAATGTAAGAGAATTTACTAATTAATAAGTATGACTAATACTTGAGTGTGCAGATTACCTTATTTGTATGGTTAGCAAAGAATTAATCATAACCCTTAACTAAAAACTATTCTAAACTGCCTTAGCAAATAAATACACCATGATAAACACACTATATATAAGTAAGGTCTCTGATAGGTATCTAAAGATCTTGAAGAGTATCATCCTCAAGACCACTTAACCATTTTCATGCCCTAGTGTACAATATGGCTATTTAAATTTAAATAAAATAAAATGAAAAAATTCAGTTCCTCAGTTACAATAGCCACATTTAAGTGCACACAACTGCCACACGGTTACCATTTTGGACAGTATAGATATATTTCTGTCATTGCAGAAAATTTTATTATGCCTGCCCTAGATTGAGAATTAAATTTCTAATATAAACCAGTTTTCTTGTTGTCATTTTCTCATACAACTATGTACCAAATTCAGATTTTTTTTTTTAAGACACGGTCTTGCTTTGTTGCTTGAGCATAAGGGCAGTAGCATGATCATAGCTTGCTGCAACCTCAAACTCTTGGGCTCAAGTGATCCTCCTGTTTCAGCCTCCCGACTAGGTGGGACTACAGGTATGCCTCACCATGCCTGGTTAACAAATTCAGATTTATTAAAATTGTTGGTTATCTGAGTTTTTGTTACTAGTGATTCTTCTATTGTCCAATCTTCAAAGCCCAAACCATCTCTGAAGTCTTGGCTAGATAAATCTCACCCATTGGTTAGGTCAACTGTAACATGAGATAAACTTACTGGCAGGTTGATCAAGTTTTACTATTGATGCTTGTAGTGCATAAAGTGCTTGCAGTTCCTTCTCTGTATCTGAGTCTAGGTACTTGAGTAAGATCGGCACTCTCTGCTTGATAACAGCAGTGTCCACTCTGAAGGTAGAACAGTCAGCTAGAGGTGAGGGAAAAATCAGGCATTACATTTAAAGAGTTAACACACAGAACCGTTTTCAATTTTCTGAGTGGGTAAGACCCATTTGACTATGCAAAGGAAGAGGTTGCATGGAGTCCAAGGCAAAGATTTTGAAATCTAAAATGCTCCGAAATTTTTAATGGTACATTCTCTCAGAAATAACAAAATCATGCAGGGAGGATGCATTCTGAGTGCTGGTTTCCCTCAAGAGTAGTACACCCAGTTATTTATCTTTAATTATAATGAAACCGTGAGAGTGGTTTTATGACAAACTACAAGAACAACATTAATGAAATGTCAGACCATAAAAAATGGGTGAGGTGATGGCTATGTTTAATTAGCTTGATTTAATCATTCCACATTGTATACATATATCAAAAGATCACACTGTGTCCCTTGAATGCATACAATTATGATTGGTCATTCAAAAATAAATTAAAAAATAAGCAGGAATTCGAGTACTTAAAAAAGCAACATTATAAAAGGAAATTAAAGTGATAGTTAATACACATCTTTTCAGGAGGGTAAAAGAATTAGAACCATTTTATTTTTACTAGGAGGATAAGGACTAATTGTGACAGTGGCAAATAACATAACTAATCTTGGCCTTCTGGGAGAAAGGTATGATAAAAAGGGGCCAAAAGTATCCTCAGTGCCAAGAAGCATAAGGTTTTATATTCTAAGTTATCACTGGGAAATCATTGGGACACATTCTGTTTTTAAAAGCAGATTTAGTACTTTTCAACTTTCATTTCATTATTTATTTACTTATTTAAAATACAGAATGTTTCACGAATTTGCTGGTCATCCCTGCACAGGGGCCATACTCATCTTCTCTGTATAGTTTCAATTCTCAGTATAAGTGCTGCTGAAGCCAACACTCAACTTTGATTTTAAAACACCAAAGTCTTATGGTTCTATGGATGCTGGAAATGATTTTTTAAATTGTATAAGAACTTTTTACTTAGCTTGTTATTTACCTCATTAAGGAACTAACATTGAAAAAAAATTCATTGAAAATCTTAAATTATAATTCTGAAGCTAAATTAAGTGGCAGGAAGCTATCTTCTAAAATGATAAAGATAAACCTGAAATTCTGAGACAACTTTTGAGCTGACGGATTTTTTCCCCTCATGTCAATAAGAGAAATGTGGATTTCTAACAGAGAGTAAGTAGACGGTCTCATTAAATATTGTTAAATATTGTATGCTGCTTGGAATATTTAGGGTAGTTCTACTAATCCTATTCCTATCCACCTATGTACTTCATAAACATTCAATAAAATTGTCTAATCATGTAAAACAAAGTCAACAAAGTGAAGGAGAAAACTGTTTGTATTTTTTTCCTTCATATTTATAATTACATAAAATGACTTTTTTGATGAGACTGGCCCTCCACTGATATGAGTTTAAGAATATTCAACTCATTCATTATAACTCATGAATGGAAGAAGGCGGCCATAAATGTTGGAGGTGAAAGGGTAAAGAAAAAGCTACACACAACATATTAAAAAACAACCCGAAGAGCATGCAATAACTTTCTGTCAAACAAGGCATGCAGTAGCTGCTCAGATCTGGGTTCTTTGCAGGCAGAACACCTATTTGTCCCCATGCTAGGCACCATAGGCAGAAATGGCACCCATTTACACAGAAAACTGAGCTATACAGGGCAAGTTTTGAAGACAACATAAATTCAGACCATATAATCACTAGTTGATATAATGGGGATTTCAGATGTTAACAGCTGCCTTCAGAAATGTCACTTACCTATAATAGCTGCTTTACAAACAGCTGTCATTAAAGCTCTAAGGAATGTAGGTGAACTCATCTGGCTTTCATCTAGATTAGCCTGAAGTAAAAAAGAAATGGAATAAAGATACCTTTGTATATCAGAGAAATTACTTCCCCCAAACCAGAGCTGACATGGCACTAAGGGCAGATGGAGTTGGAGTTACATTTTTGCATATTTTTGCAAAAATTCAACATCTGATTCACTGAAAAATAGTTTGACTACTGCCGGTTCTGTGTGAAAATGTTCTAAGTAGCAGTATTTAGTTTTCAGAGAGCTTACTACTGCCTATCTGCTGCTCATTCAATTACACAGTATTATGTACTATATACATTTGGAAGTGCTACCACTTAAAAACATATTTTTATTCCTCAAAAAATAATCTATATTAAGATGATCTATCCAAGACCATAAATTTAAAAGAACTACAGCACAACTGCATTTTAAATACTATTTTCTCAGTAGTGTGCAACTGTTCTTACATATGCCAACACTGCTTTTTCATCTCAATTTTAATGAGAATTAGAGGTGAATCTCAAGCACTGCCTCAAACAAACCCTTCTGGTACTGAGAAAATTGTAACTCTTCTGAGGATGACAGGAAAAGTGCATTTAAAAACTAACTTTGTTGAAGTTAAAAACTCACAAAGTAAAGGACAGGTATGTGAATTAAAGAGGCTTCCACAAGAATCTTTCTTGCAGAGATAGATATCAGGGAAGGTGATATAGTCTTTATACCTCTACCCAGTCAAAGATCTGTTCATCATTCGCTTTGTCCTCAATAATGAGTTTCTCTAGTTGCTTATATAGCTCTTCAGCAGAGAGTTCTTTCTTTGAAAGTGCTTCGGAGGAACAGGAACTGTCAGACTCGATGAAGTCCAACTTCTGAAACATAAAATGTGAAACATGTTAGTATTATTCAGTATTATTTTTCCCTGAAGGAAAACAAAGTCATGGGCTATATTTTCTATTTTACATGGAATCAAAGTGATTAGCAGAAGCTATTTTAAGTTTATGGTTTTGAAAGGCTGTCACTCTGTTATCCTTCTGAATATTTTTGATTGTTTGTTTTCATTCTTTTTTTTTTTTTTTGGCTGAGACAGGGTCTTGCTCTGTTGCCCAGGCTGGAGTGCAGAGGCGTGATCGTAGCTCACTGTAGCCGCAAACTCCCAGCCTCAAGGTATTCTCCTGCCTTAGCCTCCCAAGTAGCTGGGACTATAGGCATGCACCTGCTCACATAGCTAATTTTTTTTTTCTTTCTTTGAGTAGAGACAAGGTCTTGCTAGGTTGCCCAGGCTAAGTCTTGAACTCCTGGCCTGAAGTGCCTCAGCCTCCAGAGTTGCCGGGATTACAGGCTTGCGCCACCACACCCAGCCTATCCTTCTAAACATTTTTCCAACTTCCCAAACTGCGTATTGTGCAAAACAAACAAACAAACCTTCTATGATTATCTCTCTGGTTACACTTACCTCCAATCATTTTGAGCTTCAATCTTGCTCTTAGCAGTGATAAAACTCTTTAAGGTGGGGTAGGAACCCTAGACAGGTAAAACTTAACTACCTTTCTGTAATATACGGTTTAATATTAGTATCAACATAGCAACTGTCAAAACTCTATAGTTTTTCCTTTGTTAAGTCCATCAAATACCTCCTGATCATTCTGAATCCAAGTGTAAGAAATGATGCTATAATTCTTAAAATTTAGGTAGTTTAAAAATCTATAATCAAACTATTGGTAATTTATGCCTTGCTTTATGCAGTTTACCCTACAAACACCATAAAGACCATAATTTTAAAGATTACTCATATAAAGTTTTTTTCAAAGACTCTGGTATAGTCCTATACCCTATACAAAGTAAAAACCACTATTTTGAATTCTGTGTTTTTCCTTTGATTGTTTAGTTTCTACCACTTATGCAGCATCTATAAATAGTTCCCCATGAGGTTTTAGAAACATGGTTTAATACTGCAAACAATTTTTCTGATTCAGTGTTGGTAAATTATATATCCCTGATGCTACAATATACACAAAAAAGCACATGATGGCCATAAGCTCTTTTAAGAATAAGCAATCAATTTTTCATAACCTTGAAATATTTTCCAAATTAATTGTAGTGTCCAAAGTGTTGGAATACCTATATAGCATATTTGTTTAATCTACCCTAAACCTACAAAAATAATTTAAGGTCTGAAAGCAATTAAAAATAATAACAAAATGAAGTGTGCTATTCATTTTATTTTTTTTGGTGGGGTGGGAGTGGGGTCTTCCGGTGAGGACTGGAAAACCTGTTAGACAAATTCTAAAAGAGCTGTAACACTGCTATTCATTAGTAAAATAAAATATGACATAAACATTTGAAAATGAAAGCCTCTACCACTGCCATAAGAGTCAGTGGTGAGTTGTAAAGTTTACAATGATCAGTAGAGAGAAATGTTTGTTTCTGAGAACCCTTATATTTCTGTACAAGTTATCTGATCTTCCTGGTACCCAGAAGGTTGGGCTTTGAATTTATTGACAAGTTCACTACTACCTCTGGCAGAATGCTCCAGTGTTCACAGAAAAAGGGCATGAAACCAATTATTTTAGAAGAATACCGAAAGTCAGGATATAGAAGGCCAAGTGTTTTGGAACTTAATTTTTCCACCTGCCCTTTCAAGATTTTTATTAATAACAACATCTTTATTTATTGAGTACTTCTCTGAGCTCAGTACTTACTAAACATTATCTCATTTAATCCCAACAAAAATTCTACACAGTAGGTATCATTAGCATTTTATAAAGGTGAGGAATCGGAAGCTTAGAGAAGTTATTTGCTTAAAGTCACATATTAAGTAGCAGAAAACTGAAATCTGAATCCAGATTTATTTAACTTCAAACCAGGATGCAAGTTTTCATTTCTCTTGAATATATACCTAGAAGTGGAATTGTAACGTCACAGTAATTATGTGAGGAACCACCTTTATACTGTTACTATCATAAATAATTTCTTTATACATTATTCAGCCTATTAATATAGACTTACAATTACTTTGTGAATTTGTCTTTTAAATCATACAAGAAACAAAAAGAAAAGATACAAACAAAAACCATGATACCACTAGCTTTTATATGTATCTATATAGTTACTTTTACCAGAGATACTTGTTTGTTTGTATGGCTTCAAGCTATTGCCTAGTGTCCTTTCAATTCTGCCTGAAGGATTCTCTTTAGTATTTTTTTCAGGGTAGGTGGTCTACTACTGGCAACAAACTCACTTAGCCTTTTTAAAATATGGGAATATCTTAATTTCTCCTTCCTTTCTGAAAGAAATTTAGCCAGCTATATAATTATCATTTGACAGTTATTTTCTTTCAGTACTTTAAATATATCATCCCACTGCCTTTTGACCTTCATGGTTTCTGATGAGAAATTGGCTGTAAATATTATTGAGAATCCCTTGTGAGGTGTCACTTTTCTCTTGCTGCTTTCAGGATTTTTTCTTTGTCTTTTGACAATTTCATTATATGTGCCTCAGTGTGGATCTCTTTGAGATTATTCTTTTTGGAGTTTGTTGAGATCCCCAGATTCATGTCTTTCATCAAATTTGGGAAGTTTTCAGCCATTATTTCTTCAAATATTTTTTATGCCCCATTTTCTCTGTTGAGATTCCATAATGTGCACATTGCTATCCTTAATGGTATCCCATAGGTTCTGTTCAGTTTTCTTTTTTCTTTCTGTCTTTTTTTTTTTTGAGACAGGGTCTCACTCAGTTGCCCCAGCTAAAGTGTAGTGACGTCATCATAGCTCACTGCAAGCTCAAACTCCCGGGCTCAAGCCATCCTCCTGCCTTAGCCTCCTGAGTAGCTGGGAATATAGGCATGTGCCATCATGCCTGGCTAATTTTTCTATTTTTTAGAGATGGGGTCTCGTTCTTTTTTTTTTTTGAGTCAGGGTCTCACTCTGTTGCCCTGGCTAGAGTGCCATGGCATCAGCCTAGCTCACAGCAATCTCAAACTCCTGGGCTCAAGCAATCCTTCTGCTTCAGCCTCCTGAGTAGCTGGGACTACAGGCATGAGCCACCATGCTGGCTAATTTTTTCTATATGTTTTTTAATTTTTTTTTGAATTTCTATATATTTATTAGCAATAAGTAAACAATAAGAGATTGGGTGGAGGGAGGAAATAAAATGGTTTTCTTTTGAAATAACAGTTTTAAAAATCAAATAACTTATCACTTCAAGTTGCATGAGACTGAAGTTGCACCTGGAGAGGAATTTAATTTTCATGACATGCAAAATTGATTAGGTAGTGAACTCCTTTCTCCCCTCCCCCGAACACATTTATAAACTTCAATGGGTGCAAATTCCTTCTGATACTCTGAAAACCATTTCTCATCTCATAATTTACCCGAATCATGTGCAAGACTGCAAGAGGAAATAAACAGAAATCTTTAAGTATAAATAACCCACAACAGATTGTTAATCTTGCACAATCACTCCAACATTAAGGCCAGTTTGATCCTTAAACATTTTATGGGAAACAGCTGTCAAGCTTTCTCTGGACAAGCCCACAAGGTTTCATAAACCCAAAGGCATAAAGCCTGGCCAGGCTCCTCTTGAACCGGGGCACTTCTCCACGTGCAGAAGGCAGGAACGTACACGGTCTTCACCTCCTGCTGCTCTGCACACTCCTCATGATATCTGGCAGGAGGTGGTTTCTGTTTTCCTTAGTGACATTAAACACCTTGACATCACTTCTGTTTTTTATATCTTCCACAAGGGCCAGTGGTTTTCCTTTAGGGACTGCGATTGTGCCCAGAATTACAGTCCGAGTGGTGGACAGTGTCTGACGAACAGTCTGGATGAAAGGTTGACTGAAGAGCTCCATTTTCCCAATCTCATAGATGACACACACTCTCTGCTCCAGGCTACCGCTGGAAGCTGCCTGGGGGCCCCGTCAGGAACACGTGCCAGGACATGCGGGTGGACTGGAGTAGAGGTGGCCGTCAGGGTCGCAGTCTGGGGCCGGGGTCACGATCCAGGCCCCGCCACCCCGCACAGCAGGCCCTGTAATTTTTTCTGTATGTTTTTAGTTGGCCAATTAATTTCTTTCTATTTTTAGTAGAAACAAGGTCTCGCTCTTGCTCAGGCTGGTTTGGAACTCCTGACCTTGATGATCCGCCCGCCTCGGCCTCCGAGAGTGCTAGGATTACAGGCGTGAGCCACTGCGTCTGGCCTGGGGTCTCCTTCTTGCTCAGGCTGGTCTTTAACTCCTGACCTCAAGCAATCCTCTTGCCTCAGCCTTTGAAAATACTAGGATTATTGATGTGAGCCACATACCTGGCCTTGATACTTTTTTCTTTGTGTTCCTCAAACTGAGCAATTTCAACTGCCCTACACTTACTTCTGATGATCAAATCTGTTATCAAACCCCTTGTTTTTTATTTAACCTATTGTAACTAGCTCCAGAATTTCTATTTCGTTTCTTTTTATAATTCTTATTTCTTTATGGGTATCTTCTATTTGTTCATACATCATTCTCCTGATTTCCTTTAGTTTTTTTCCATGGTTTCCTTAAGCAATCTGAGCATATTTAAGGCAGATAAAATTTTTTGTCCTGTGTGTCCAATGTTTGGGCTTGCTCAGGGATGTTTTCTGTTAGTTTCCCCCTTTTCCTGTAAATGAGCCATACTTTCCTGTTTCTTTGTATGCTTTATAATTTTCTGCTGGGAACTGAACATTTTAAATTTTGTAATGTTATAATTCTGGGACATTGGATTCTCTCCTTTCCTCAGGGATTGCTGATGTTGCTTATTGAAGGGTGCAGTCATTTGTTTGTTTAGTGTCTTTTCCAAACTATATTTCAAGGACTACATTCCTTGTCATACATAGTCTCTGAAGTCTATGTTCTATTATTTAATATTTCCATGGTCATCCCATGAACTTACTGAGATTTCATGGAATGCTTGGTTCAAGAAGAGAGACAGAGAGAGAGAGAGAGAGATACTGGGAGAGGGAGGGAAAGAGAAAGAAGAGGGGGACCAAGAGGAAGGAAAGGTGTGAGGAAGGGGGGGGCAGAGGGATAAAGGGAGAAGGGGGGAGGGAAGGGGGAGAAGCAGAGGGAAGGAGAGACAGAGATATCTATTTCTCTAAAAGTTTAGCTGGGGAAGCCATTTTAGCCTGAAGGGGTTGAAACAGCCAGCCCCTGCACTGGATTCTCAGTCAACTTCCAAGCAGATCAAAAGATACAACTCCAATTCTTGGAGGACAAGGTCCTTATTGCTAACTCTGGCACGAGAAAGCTACACCAGAAACAGTGTTCTGCCATAGGGCTGGGGGATGGTAGGTTCTATGCTAAATGCCAAAATTTACTGACATCTTACCAGACTCTATTCATCAAGCACCTCCCTGGTGTTTATAGTGCCTATGTCTGATTAGACTCCACAATTCTAAAATAGCTGATTCTAAAAGATCTTGCCAGTTCAATAGACTGGAGGGACTATTTAGTGGAGGGACAGATTCCTGGATCTTCCTATTCCACCATCTTCTCTATAGCACATTTAAATTTTTAAATTTGAAGAATTTAAAAAACGATTTTTTTTTTTTTGAGAGAGAGTCTTACTTTCTCTTTCATGCTGGAGCACAGTGGTGTGATCATAGCTCAACGCACCCTTGAACTCCTGGGGCTGCAGTGATCCTCCTGCCTTAGACTCTGGAGTAGCTAGGACTATAGGCATGTGCCACCATGCCTAACTAATTAAAAAAATTTTTTTTTCGTAGAGATGAGGTCTCACTATGCCCAGGCTGGTCAATTTTAAAATATTAAACCAACTTTACATTCCTGGAATAAATTCTACTTTGTTATATTATCCTTTTTATATATTGTTGGATTTGATTTTCTAATATTTTGTTGAGAAATTTTTCTCTATGTTAATGAAGAATGCTGGTCCATAGTTTTTTTTTTTTTTTAAATTTGTCTGGTTTTGGTATCAGATTAATGCGGATCTCATAAATGAGGTAGAAAGCGCCCCTCTCCAGGTTTCTGGAGGAATTGTTGTAGAATTCTTATTATTTCTCCTTTAAACATTTCGTAGAATTCACCAGTAAAACCACTGGGGCCTGGAAAGTTTTCCTTGTGTGAAGATTTTTAACTACAAATTCAATTTCTTTAATAAGATATTCAGGTTATCTATCTCAATTCTTGAGTCAGCTGTAATAGTTTGTATCTTTCAAGAAATTCATTCCTTTCAACTAGGTTGATATATTTACTGCCATAAAGATTATTCGTAAAATTTCCTTATCCATTTTTATATATAGAATCTATAGTGATGTCACCTCTTTCATTCCTGATAAATGTAATATATGTGCCTTCTCTTTTTAATTTTTTTCCAGATCAGTCAGGTAAGAGGCTCATCAATTTTTTTTTTTTAATTTTCCTTCTGGGACTCCAATTAGACATATGTAGGCTTTCTTATTCTTTCCTCAGAATTCTATCTAGTTTTTTTTTTTTTTTTTAAATCTCTCCAGTCATTTTGACTAGTCTCTTATTTGCCCATTTTTGTGATTCCCCCCACCTCTCCACTTTGTTTTAAGACAGGGTCCTGCTCTGTTGCCTAGGCTAGAGTGCAGTGGCATCGTCATAGCTCACTGCAACTTCCAAGGCCTGGGCTCAAGTGATCCTTCTACCTCAGTCTCCCATGTAGCTGAGACTATAGGCACATGCCACCATGCCTAGCTAATTTTTAAAAAATTTTGTAGAGATGAGGGTCTTTTTATGTTGCTCAGGCTGGTCTTGAACTCCTGGCCTCAAGTGGTCCTCCTCCCTCGGCTTCTCAGAGTGATAGGATTACAGGTGTGAGTCACTGCACCCAAGCACCCTCTTTTTTTTATATAGTGTTATTTTGTATTCTGAATGACAATCCCATTACCTTAAGTCCTTGGGGTATAAACCTACCACTTACTGTATGTTTACTCTTACTCATGTTCACTTTTTTCACTGAATGTTAAATGAACTCTTAAGTGTTAGCTCATATATATTTAGATAATGTATATTTGTAGAAAATAAGGGGACCTAAGCTGAGGATGTGTTCTTCAAAGAGAATTTTAGTTTGCTGCTTCTGGGAGCCAGGGTAATACTGAAGTGGGACCAATTCAACAACTTCCATGATATCTGACAGCACCTGTAACAGCATTTGCTCACTGGGCAACGTGTCCTTCAGGCAACATGCCTTTCACATATGCTAAATGCTCAGAGTTCAGGTTTCATCTCTGGCTTCCTTCCTCCTCTTAATTCTTTCTGTCCCTTGTAAGTGAACTTACTTCACATCCTGTTAGTCCAGCAATGAATCAGAAATTGTGCTTTATGCAGGAGCTTATTGTAGTGGCAGGAGTGCTCTCCAGTGTATCTAGACTAAGGAAGCCACTAGAGTCCACAGCAACCTAATACGACGTCTTTATCCAGAACAATATACTTACTTTAAAGTCATTTTCAGATTGCTTTCTTATTTTATTTTACCTACTGTGATTTTTGTTTCTCTTTACTGCTGATTTTGTTGGCTGTCTTAGCTTTACTTTTCCACATGTGTTTTAGGATTTTGAATTATAGGACTGTTTTGCGGGAAAGGTTTTATTTTCTGTCTTTGCCATTTTTTTTGATCTAATAGTTTTATGACTGCCTCTACCTGAACCTCCACAATTCCTTTGTTTAGGACCAGATTACATCATTTTACGTAAATGGGGTGCTCTGCTTTGTGCATTTCTGGATCCAGTTACAAACTTAGTAGGCTAGGTAGCTAAGGTTCTGGTTTTAAGACTATATCTACTACTTCCTTACACTTACTTATTTGTTAAGTTTCAAGCTGTAAGCTTATCTCCAATCCTGTACCTTGTATGGGGCACTGTAGTCCCCATTACCCTATAGAATAACTGCTGGTTGGTTCTGTCTGCTTTTAGAATCAGAGACCAGAAGACATGCAGTTTTAGCCCTATCACTCCAGCCTTATTTATTAATTTCAATTCTGCTTCATGGAGATATGTAGAGCTTGTTTTTATAAGGGTGGCAAAGTTTTTAAATTTTAAATCATCTAATGATTACACAGTTGGAGTAGCCTTACATGGACTTAAAATGACATCCTAACCAAGATTCTTATTTTGGTCTAATTTTAATCAATGGACTACTGATGAAATTACCTTCATTTTTTTTTTTAAATAGACAAACTATTATCAAACAGTAAAATGTAAGTCCTGTTCTTACCTGCTCCAAGAGAAAATTATGTACATCTTCTCCTTCTGGTAAAAAGTCCTTCCAGCTGAGGTCAGCCTCCCTCCATAAGGACCCCACTTTCTTATGGCTCTAAAATAGAGACAAGTCCAATTCATTTACTTTCACGTTGGAAGAAGGAAAAATAAAGGCTTGAAGTCAAGAGTACAGAACTCTAAAAACTATAAAATCAAAACTTTCCTTTGGTGCATAAAGTTAATCACTTAGGACTCTTGACTTTCAAACTGAGATGTCTGAATGTATATAAATGTAATGGTGAATAAATGAAGTACAGATGCTTAAAGTCAAATAATTTATTTACCCGGTGACTAATCTGGGGAACTACAAACTGATATTTGGGATTTATGAATACAAACACCAAAAAAAGTACAATACATAGCATTTACAAATTCAACACTGTCTCTTTTCCTAGACAGCTCTGTGTGTATCTGCTTTTAAGGCCACTCAATGAGCATCACTAGAATCTCTCTTCATAGATCCCAATTATGCGGCCTGATATAAGAATGCTTAAGGCAATTGTTGCTTCTGAAACAGAAATGAGAAGCGTTTCAGGGGCAAGAAACACAAGGTTGAGCCCAACAGAAACAATAACAAAGAGCTGTTGTCAGCTGTAAAAACAAGAGGAGGTGGGCCGGGCCCGGTGGCTCACGCCTGTAATCCTAGCACTCTGGGAGGCCGAGTCGGGTGGATAGCTCAAGGTCAGGAGTTCGAAACCAGCCTGACCAAGA
>CAUYPO010086565.1:0-36495 GCA_963574435.1 Cheirogaleus major
GACTTTAATTTCTTATATCAGCAATAGAAAAAACAGAAAGATGGGTTACTTGGTGTCAATGGTATAATTCTGATTAATAATAAAGAAAGTAGATAGTTTTGCTTCTGTGATTTCTAATATGGTAAATTATTTTCTGAAGGACAATTCTTTTTATTTTTTTTGAGACATGGTCTCATTCTGTTACCCTGGCTAGAGTGCCATGGTGTCAGCCTAGCTCACAGCAACCTCAAACTCCTGGGCTCAAACAATTTTTCTGCCTCAGCCTCCCTAGTAGCTGGAACTACAGGCATGCACTACCATGCCCGGCTAGTTTTTCTATATATTTTTAGTTGGCCAATTAATTTCTTTCTATTTTTAGTAGAGATGGGGTCTCACTCTTGTTCAGGCTGGTTTCGAACTCCTGACCTTGAACAATCCTCCCGACTCAGCCTCCCAGAGTGCTAGGATTACTGGCGTGAGCCACCACGCCCGGCTGCTGTCAGATGTTTTGTCCTATCTTTGAGGCAAAACATTTAGATGTACTTGGTGCAAAAAGCTGAAGTATCTCTTCGAGAGTGGATATCAAGGGTACACATTTATAGTGAATAATCAACATTCTGGCTTTTGGTGGGGGGATGTGTTTGAGGTAAATGTTCTTGATTATATATTTTAATTTACTCATTACTCTTTTGAGGACCTTTTTTTCATGTACTTGGAAGTTATAAGAGCTTTTTCAAGTAGTTCTTTTATAGTTTCTTTCAAAAAATTGTTTCATGTTCCTATGGTAAAAGTAGTTTAGGTTCTAGGTGACCTGGATTCTGGATTCTTATCTATTATATAAAACTACGTTATTTAGTTGATACTAACAAGTATTTGTTGTATTATAGTTCAGAGCCACAGAGAAAATCCTGAATCTTTTAGCCCAGTTCTTTAACATCTTTCAGTGTACTTTTTCCTGATATTTTTGGCATCTACTTGGCTTCGGTGGAAGAGGAAGCTGTTTCTCTACTAGAACTACCGAGATGTTGTGAATGGGCTTTTTGTATACATGAGGAATTCTGTTCCGCCTGTTGTCACATTCATTGACTTGTTAAGCCCTCCAACTCTTTTAATTTGAACCTGAACAAATTGTGTAAGCTCTGGGCTGCCTGTTGTAAAGGCTGGGTGGACTCATGAATTGGTAGTGAACAAACAGGATAAAGCTGAATCCATTGTGGTACGAAGCTTTTAAGTGCCACATCAAACAGACCTGAGTAATAAACTGGAATGCTGTCCATCAGCCTATGAGCACCAGTTTATGGACATAAGCTCCCACCCTCACAAGAAGAGGACAGTGAAAGAAGCCAGTGGCTCCTTTGCCAACAAACTGATTTTGAGTGAGAAACTTTAGTAAATTTTTGACATGCTAAATGGTAATTTTCTTTTTCCTTTTGTGTTTTAATACTTCTTGTGTTTTAAAGTTTTCTAATTATCACTTCTCTGAAAATGTAAGCAGAAAAGAAGTTTCTAGTGGTGTTAGCCAAGGCATTGTCTGGCTTTTAATTATTGTGAACTTAAAAAGTTGTTGAAGATTTCTGCTTTAATGTGTTGACTATTTCAGATGCCCACAGTATGATCACTATTTAAAATAAATAATATCAGTTGGGTTCTGTGACAAACATTTTTGTTAGTAAAAAGAAATAATGTGTTGGGCTGTTCTTAATTTCCTCCCCTATTTTTAGAATATTTAGAATTCTGTCCTGTTTAGAGCATTTTATTTAGTGTTTTACTAAGTTATTTGACTTTTTAAAATTTACTGCCTAAGAAAAGTCAATAAAAATGATTATTGCTTTAGACTTTCAGGCATATGTGTATGTGTTAAAATAAATAGAACTAAAGATTTTAAAGTGTCTAAAATCTGCTATTGTATAGTTAAAAGCTAAACACACAGTGCATGTCTTTTATAAGATTGCAGTCTGATTTGGTCAGCAATGTAAAAGTGCTTTTTGTACACATAAAATAACTGGAAAAATTCTGAGGCAACATAAAATAAGTTTGCACAGAGTGGATGGACACTGCTTATTATAAAGTAAAGGAAAAGATTGTTTTTAATTAATCTAAGGTTTGTGGAGTTGGTGTCCTAAATTTGACTTGGGAGAATGGGTAAGATTGAGAGCAGCAGAGCAATGAGATGTGATTGTGGGGCTGGGACGGGGCAAAACAGCAACTGAGAATATACTTGACTCATGTTAAAGACTTGTAAGGGTTGACTTGATAGAGTGGCTGCCACTGTTGGGAATAGGGAAGGATCAGGTTGGGGGAAGGCAAATGACAGAGGAAGGCTCAAGGGATGTAGATTTGATCTTAGTAGGAGAGTTATGGGCAAAGGGAGTAAGTGATGAAAGTGGTTAAAGATTTGCTTGATCTCATTAACTAGGATAAAAAGATACTAAGTAGTAAGTCAGTGGTAGGGTAAATAATAGCTATCATTTACCGAGTGTTGACCATGTTCCAGAAACTGAGCTGAGTGCTTTTTATACATTTATATCTCATAATGCAAGTACATTATTCCTATTTTACATATGAGGAAAGAAACTAAGATTCAAAGATAGGCCGGGCGTGGTGGCTCACGCCTGTAATCCTAGCACTCTGGGAGGGCAAGGCGGGTGGATCGCTCAAGGTCAGGAATTCAAGACCAGCCTGAGCAAGAGTGAGACCCCCGTCTCTACTATAAATAGAAAGAAATTAATTGGCCAACTAAAAACATATAGAAAAAATTAGCCGGGCAAGGTGGCGCATGCCTGTAGTCCCAGCTACTTGGGAGGCTGAGGCAGAAGGATTGCCTGAGTCCAGGAGTTTGAGGTTGCTGTGAGCTAGGCTGATGCCACGGCACTCTACTCTGGGCAAAGAGTGAGACTCTTTGAGTCTCAAAAAAAAAGATTCAAAGATATTAAATAACATACCCCAGGTATATAGCTTGGAAGTGGTAGATCAAGGTTTAGAAAAAATTTTCAGTCAAGAACCTGTTCTTAAACACTGTGCTAAACTAGAAAATCAGTGAGGCTATTTCAGGGCTGGTAATGTTGCAGGGGGACAATATAATAATAGTGAAAAAATTTTTTAAACTGCATTGTCTAAATCAGTCTTTTACCACTAGATGGAGTATCTATATTGGTGAGGCAAAGTGCCGACTGTATTGAAGAGTAAGTGGAGTAATGGTGTAAGAAGTGAAATATGGAATACTTTAAGACTGTTCTGGGTGAGCAGCCTATAACTGCCTTTTATGTAGGTATGACTGGAGTATAAGAGGAGAAAATGATAACACTGGTAAGATCCTTGTGTTTAGCCTTAAACAGTAGCTTAAAGTGACTGAATTAGATATATGCTAGCTCTACAATTCTGTTACGTAATGAATGCTTATATAGTAGAGGAACTTAACACTTCCTTAGTGTTAAGGAGGGAAAAAAGGAAATTAAAAAGACTAGAAAATTTGCTCTGATTAAGAAGAAAAAATTAAGTTGAGTTCTGAAATACTTAATTTTTGATATATATTTTGGGTAAAACTTTTAAAATTAGCAAAAAGAAATAGTTGACAAGTTTATAAGAAGAAAATGATAAAAAAAACCAGGCATGTGTTCCCTATGAATAAGATAAGACATCAAACTCTCCCCCTGCCCCCTGCTACCTGAATTACTAGAGAATAATCCAAGAAAATGTAGTAGACAGTATATCTAAACTTTTACAAGGCATTTAATAACATATCTCATATCTTTGTGGTCAGGATAGAAGATGGTGCTTTTAGAATTATGTGGTTTGAATAGGAGCTGCCATATTCTTAATACACTGTCCACTTTGGCCACAGTGCTTGGTGTGAGGATGGGCCTGACCCACTTGACTCAGCCTGAGTTGGCCGTAGTTGTTTTCTGCAGGGTGAGTATCCCGATGTTCTTTCCTAGGATCTTTCTCATTAGAGCTCTTAAGGAAGGAAAGGCTGGGTATTTGTGAACATGGGAGTGATTGGTAGCCCCTGAAAGAATCTGATGTGGGAAACACAAAGGTCAGGTGCCAAGAAAAGGGGGTGGGAGAAGTCTCTTTGAAGCCCAGTTACCCTCCTGCTTAGCCCTTTCTCTAAATCCAACTTGCTTGGGCAAAAAGAATTTCTGTTTGTTTGAACCAAGAATCCTGACTCATACAACAGTGAGATGTTTTCTATGACTCTTCACTCATATTGGGCTTAAGCTTCTGTGAAACAATACTGATTCTGCCTTTTTTAGTCTGAAGATCATTCTCAAAAGAGAAGATGAATTGAGTTCTGCTTTCTGTGCCATCCGTCAGATTACATCATTCGCTAGCTCTAAGCTATAGGCCTTTATTTTTCTTATTACTCATGTTCTAAACAGAATGAAGCTGTGTTATTTAGTTGATGTTGATAATCATTTGAATTATAGTCCAGGCCGGTGAGGAAAGCCTGGACCTTTGCTATCAGGTCTCATTAGGTTTCAGGATCAAGAAATCCCATTCGACCTGGAGGTGATCCAGAACACTTTTGCCTGAGACTAGAAGATGACATATTATGCTTGGTCTAGCATCCAAGTCAGGCTGTGTTGAGAAGGACAAGAGGATGTTTTACCATTGGGCTGTCTCAAATGATCCAGTCTGTAATTGTATTTAAGTGATTTTAAAGTAATGAATTTGTTATTAATACCTTCATTAATATGCTTTTGAAGATTCTTTTAAATACAGAATCAGAAGGTTTGATGGCAAGGCCTGGCTCTCAGATTCAGCTACTGTGTATTAAAGGTTTATTGTTGGATGAATACTGGTAGAGATTTTCATGTATGTTATTTAACTTAATCCTCACCGACACTTTCTAAGGTAGGGATTATTGTCCCCCATACAGATAGGAAAACTGAAGTTTAGATTAAAAACCCGCCTGAGGTCACAGAGCTAAAAAGCAAATGAAAGAGCTGAGATTAAAACTCAAATTTTAAGACTTAAAGGAAACTTTCTCAACTGGAGTTCCTTTAGAGAATTAATCCCTAGTGCCTGAGGGTACCCAGTGTATGTATGAATTTCTCTCCTTTGCATTTAGAATGGTAAGAGATGTATATCATATTTGGAAGAATTATAAAATAGCCACAGAAAGGTACGTAAAATAATAGTGAGGGATAGGGATGCAAATGTGACAGATGGTTAGATTACTGAGCATTTTAAGGATCTTAAAAGCCTGCAGCGTGATTTGGCACAATACTCCCTTTGTTTATAAAGTGATAATTTATCAGTGTGAATCTGCCTTTCTCTTAACTTTGAAAACCAAAGTAGAAATATGATTACTGTACAGAGGAGAATATGTAATGTCTAAAAAGGTAGTATCTATGTCTAAAAATGCATCTACAAAATGCTGATTCTGACACACTACTAAATTTATTTCCTAGCCCATAGTTTATAAAGCGCTGCTGTCTGGTACATGCCTAAATATGGATTATTTCATCATAGAACACGTGCCGCATCATCAGCTTTACTAAATATTGCCAAATTTTTCCCTAAAGGGTTTATACCAACTTACAGTCCTATCAAACATGTGAAACAGTTGCTGTTTCCTAATTTCTCATCTATACTTGGTATTATTAGATGTTAACATTTTGAAAATTAATTAAGATTGGTGTGAAATAGTCTCTAGTTTTCCTGATTTTGCCTTTCTTGGATCATCTTGAACATCTTTTCATGATTAACATTAGGATTTCCCCCTTTTGTGAATTTCATGCTCTTCTTCTGTCCATTTTTTCTGTTAGGTTGTCTTTCTTATTGGTAAGTGTTTGTTTCAAACTCTTTTGAATACCAGTCTTTTTTGGGTTGTATGTGAAGTGGTATCTTCTCCCAGTCTGAGGGGAGCCAGAATCCAGGTCCTCTTAATTGTGTTACATATCCTTTGTAGTCTGCGTCTCACTGCTTAACCAGATTAACTGGATGCTTCCAAGGGAAATTGATTCCTGGTCGGTGCAGCCATAGCACATTGTTAGGTTCATACACCAGTTTTTCTTCAAAGTAGATGAGAAAATTTTTTTAAAATGTATTAACACTATTAGAGAAATGGCACTTAGGAATATTAAAACAAATACTGAATTCTACTGTGTATTTTAAAGTCTGACTGATCTGTAAGAATGTTCATGATAAGTGGCCAGAGAGGCAGGGTGGTCTGTTTAGATTTGACAGTTTTATAATTATGTTCTTTTAAAGTTATTTACTTCTCCTCTGCCTCAGCTTCCAGATTTAGAGCGTCCTAGATTTCTTTTTCCAAGCCATAACATCCTCTCCAGGCAGACACACCCTTGAATGTGTGCTTTTTTTGTTTTTAGTTCTTGTTTGGATCCTTTCTTCCCATTTAAGAACATCATGCCAAGGCTTTTCTTTGCTTTAAAAATATGAAAGGAAAAAGTATAGTAAAACAGGAGTGCTAATAATAGACAGGTATTTCTCTTCATTAGCCGCCTCTTGGCTGGTTTGCTGTGCTGCTGATTTTCTGGGCAGCCATGCAAATGAGTTTGGTCACCTAGCAACGGAAGCTGGGACTGAATACAGCTCTGATGCAACAGTGAGAAAGAACCTGCAGTTATAACAAAAGGAGTTTGACACTATATTACATTCCTTCAACCTGTTTTTATAATCTTAGCTTTAATTTTTAATGCATATGACCAGAAAATAAGCTGTTGACGAAGTTTTCTTATCTACCTCAGTGGTTTAAACTGGAAAATCAGAATGGTTAGGGAGCTCAGAAAATTTCAGGAAATCATCTAATACATTTGCTCATTCATGCTTGTTTTCCAAACATAGTAAATAAGTTATAGAGCTTGAATATAGAGAGATTTTGAATGTAAAGGTGTTCTGTTTTTCTTACCTGTGTAGTGGAGACAATAGTAAGCCTTAAGGAAATAAAGGTATGCAGAAGGCATCATTGTAAAACTTTGCAACAAACCCAGAGGAAATTGTTTAAATATCAGTCTCTTCTTAAAATTTTCTAGGTGATCAACATTTATTTTTGGTATGTATGTTAAGGAAAGAATTCAAGATATTCTTTTGTTTGATTTGAGCAGATACTGTCTTGGGGAGGTAGCTATTAAAATTCTGACTTTGTATATACCGCCAAATAAAATTGTTTAACTGTTTTAACATGGTCTGTGCTTTGAGCTGACCAGTGTGTCTTCCAAAGTTGTTTTGTTTTCTTTTTCTAAGGAATAAATTTGTTGAGAGTTGATGTGATTAGGGAATAATCATTAGAAACCTGAAGGTTGTATTTGGATTTAATGAATTTGATAAATTAGGGAGAGACCTTTCTTAATTTTAGTCTCAGTGATTCTTTGCTTTTAGTGTCCAGTTAGATATTTAGAGAGTTATAGGCAGATTCCCGAGTTTGTAATAAATTCTGTCATCTTCAGAGACCCACTCCTTTTATTAATTTGAATGGCCCTTTGGGGAGTAGAATATGGGCGAGTATAACATCAAACACCCGATGGGCCTCTGCTCTAATCCAGAAGGAGAACACAAAGTAGCACTACTTCTAATGATCTAGTTTCACTTCCAGTGTTCTAGTGGTCATAGCATAAAGATATAATAACTTGCTTAAAAGTATTGATGAACTGATAAAGTTAACTCTCAACAGGCAGAATCTGATAAGCAGAAATGAAACACAAGACTTTATATAAACAACTGTGGTTCTTCTGTGCTAGGGAACAGTCTATTCAGTATGTGTGTGGATGCTATTGCTTCAGCGTCTAGATACTTTGTATTATTTCCATTCTTCAGGTTAAGTACTTGGCCAAAATAAAGGTCTGTAAAAAGAAAATGAATAAAAATTAAGAGTGACAGTAGTCTTGGTTTTTTGTTTTGTGATTTGTCTAAGTGATTCAAATCTTTATGTATTTAGTTTTAGACTATTGGCTTGATATCTAAAAATAAGGTAGATAGCTCTTTCTAAGGAAGAAAGATGTGTTTAATTTTGGAGAGGAGCACTCCTACATTGTGATTATAAATAGCAGGCTATTTGCAGTTGCTATCGCAGGTTACTTACTACCTGTTCTTGTATGTCCTATCAAATAATCCCATATTGGTTGAACTGTATTTAAGCAATGGTTGACTAGGATTGCAATTTTAGTTAAATCTAAATGATCTTGTCTAATTAAGTTTATATGCTTTTACAAAGAGGTTCAAGACATTTATTAGGAAATAATGCCTGTGAAAGATAAAGGGGGTGGAAGTGGAATTGGGCAGGGAAAGCTTTCAGACCACAATGTAGATGTGCTCTTCCTTCATCCTTGATGTTTCAGGTTTCCTTCTGATACTGTTTTCTTCTTTCTGAAGGACTTATTTTAGCAATTCTTTTAGAGCAAGTCTGCTGGCAGCAGGTTTAGTTTTCCTCCATCTGAAAATGTCTTTATTTCATCTTCATTCCCGAAGGATGTTTTCAATGAATATAGAATTCTAGGATAATAGTTCTTTTCTTTCAATACTTGAAAAATGTCATGCCACTTCTTTCTGCCTCCATGATTTTTGTTGAGAAATCTGCATTCAAATCATGGCTCCCCTATAAGTAACAAATCACTTTTCTCTGGCTATGGCAAGATTTTTTTATTCTTATTCATTTTTAGCAGTTTGATTGTGAGGTGTCTGGGTAGGATGGATTTCTTTTGAGGTTATACATTTTGGAGTTCGCTAAATCTTAGGTTTATGTCTTTTGCCAAACTGGAGAAATACTCTTCAAATATTTTTTTTTCTATACCACACTTTCTCTTTTCCTATTATTCTGATGACACAAATGTGAGATCTTTTGTTAATTTCCCACTGTAACCCCAAACTCCTGGGCTCAAGTGATCTTCCTGCCTCAGCCTCCCGAGTAGCTGGAACTACAGGCACGCCAACATGCCCAGCTAATTTTTTCTATTTTTAGTAGAGACGAAGTCTTACTCTTGCTAAGGCTGGTCTCGAACTCAAGCAGTCCTCCCACCTCAGTCTCCCAGAGTGCTAGGATTACAATAGTTGCTCTGAAGTCTTTAATGATTCCAACATCTGTCATCTTGGCAGTGGTGTCTGTTCATCATCTTTCCCATTGGAGTTTTGATTTTCTTGGTTCTTTGTATGCCAAATAATTTTGCAGTATATCCTGGACATTTTGAATATTATGTTATAGTACTCTGGGTTTTATGTAAATTCTGTGAGAGTGTTGATATTTTTGTTTTAGCAGGCAAGTCATTCTGATTGGGTTCAGATCACAGATTCTAACCAGTCTTCTCTGGGTTGTAGTTTCAAGGTCAGCTTTGCTTCTAAAGCCATTGCAGCTATTCAGATTTGTCCTGTGTGTATACCACCCAGTAGCCATCTGGGGCCTGGGAACTAGGTTTATCCTCTAGTTCAGTTTTCAAAGTCTGTCGTATGCCATTTAGAGTCAAGTCCTCCGTGCATGCCCTAGCTCAAGGCCAAGCCCAGGAGTACATGAACTGCTTGGCCATTCCCTCACCAACTCTGACCTCAATACTGCAGTTGTTGGGATTTGCCATGGATCATTTAGCTAATCATTCCTATGTTAATGGCATGTGTGTTTTTTCTTCTCTCCCCAAACTTGCACCACCCCCATTATAGACAAGGCTGCATTGAGCATGCCTTCACAGGTCATCACTGCATACCTCTGAAAATATTGCTATAGTATAATGCTTGGAAATCAGTGTATTCACTCGATTTAAGTTTATTCACAGAAATCAGTGTTAAATCTATATATCTCTAAAAATATACCCATTTACTCTTCTAGCAATAATTTATGAGAATAACAAGTTTTATTGTAGAAAGGAACAATGGAAAAATTCCTTTCTGTGATAGGCTATAGATAAATTGGAATTGGATACTCACAGGAAATATCACAGATTGAAAAGAAGACCATTTTTTCTCTTAGGTGATGTGAAAATCATCAAGTCCTGATTTCATTTCTTTTTTTCCCCCCAGAATTTTGATTCTGACATCAGCAGTGTGGGAATAGATGGCTGCTGGCAGGCAGACAGCCAGAGGCTTCTCAATGAGGTGATGGTGGAACACTTCTTCCGACAAGGAATGCTGGATGTAGCTGAGGAGCTCTGCCAGGTAACAGTGTGCCAACTGGGAGGGTATGTATGAAAAAAAACAAGGGAACTCCTTGGAGTTTGTATTATTTGCAGAATGAGGTTTTGAGTCTTCTGCTAGCTATAGATAGATTTTAAATATTTTAATTATTAGAGATGACTGCATTTTATTAGGATTTTTTTTTAAGTGGTGAAAATTATAGTCCTAGAACTTGTTATCTGAGTTGTTCTTTCCTTGTTCCTGGTGCAGAAGGTTGGTCCCAGATCATGAATCAAGGGGATCAGAAGAGACAGTACTTTTCTTCATTTCCCCTTTTGATAGGGAAGGTTAGTATAGCAGAGAGAAGAGGAAAGGGACAAAACATTAATGTTTGTTCTTCTGATCTAGAATTTTATCAGTGAATTTCAGACTAAAATTTACTTCAGGTGAGCAGCGTTTGTCTTTTATTTCTATTAGACATGAGCTTAGGGATCTTAGAACAGTTTGCCAATACCATGAAGTCATTATAGTAGCAGCTGCCATGTATTCAGTGCTTACTGCAAGCAAAGGCCTTGCCTTTATTCCTTCTTGCAACCCCGTGAAGTAGAAACTATCGTTCCCATTCTACAGATGAGAAATCTGAGATCTGGAGAAGTAAGTAACTTGCTCAAGGCCATACAGATTCTACATGAAAGAACTGGGATTCATTTCCCAATTTGTAGTCCCCATATTCTTTTCTAAGCCACTATGTGCAATTGCATTTTTTGTTTGGAAAAATTACAGACTAAAAGGATTAAATAATTCAAAACCAGTCTCTAATCTAAGCCTTTCTATTTTTAACAGATCAAATAAATGATAACTTAGATCTTTCTCTGTATCTTACGGGGATTTTATGTGTGTGTCCCCATATAAATTTCCTAAATTGTGTCATTGAGGATTAAGTTTGTTTTGTTTTGTTTTGTTTTGGGACAGAGTCTCACTCTGTTGCCCGGGCTAGGGTGCTGTGGCGTAGCCTAGCTCACAGCAACCTGAAACTCCTGGTCTCAAGCAGTCCTTCTGCCTCAGCCTCCCGAGTAGCTGGGCCTACAGGCATGTACCACCGTGCCCAGCTAATTTTTTCTATATATTTTTAGTTGGCCAATTAATTTCTTTCTATTTATAGTAGAGACGGGGTCTCGATGTTGCTCAGGCTGGTTTCGAACTCCTGACCTTGGGTGATCCTCCTGCCTTGGCCTCCCAGAGTACTAGGATTACAGGCGTGAGCCACCTCGCCTGGCCTAAGTTTGTTTTTAGGTAACAAAGACCCCAAGTAACAGTGGCTTAAACAAAAATGAAGTTTACTTTTTCTCACACAGAAATAGGTAGTGAGACATCCACAGCATGTATGGTTTGGTTCCATTAAGCTCTCAGAGACCTACACTCCTTGTAGTGCTACTGTCCTGGACCACGAGCATGGCAGCCAAAGCTCCAGCCACACCTTTGTATCCTAGGAAGGAGCAAAGATTGCATGCTTTTATTTCACTGGGCAGAACTTACATCTCGCAAAGCTATACCCAGCTTTATTTTCCATATAGTCATGTACCCTGCTGAAATATGGAGGTTCTGTGGAAAAGGGGAAAGAATGATACTAGGGGCAATCATTAATCTCTGCCATAGAAATACATGTTAAAAGGAAATTATCTTTAATGGTTTGCCCCATATTTTATAATCTAGCAAATTACTTTTACCATGATCTCTTTATCCTGATACTATTAACAAAAGTTCTTTCTGTTTTTTTCAGGAATCTGGTCTTTCTGTAGACCCAAGTCAGAAAGAACCATTTGTGGAGTTAAATCGAATACTAGAAGCATTAAAAGTCAGAGTTCTGAGACCTGCTCTGGAGTGAGTTACTGAGTTTGTTTTCTTTTGAATACTTGGAGAGAATTCTCTGTAAGAAAACTTAATTAGAAAACACATTAGAGATTTTTAATTTTCTTTTCTTTTTTTTTGGGAGACAGAGTCTCTCTCTGTCACCCCAGCTAGAGTTCAGTGGTGTCATCATAGCTCACAGCAACCTCAAACTCCTGGGCTCAAGGGATCCTCCTGCCTCAGCCTCACGAGTAGCTAGGACTATAGGCGCATGCCACTGTGCCCAGCTAGTTTTTTTGTAGAGATGGGGTCTCACTCTTGCTCAGCCTGATCTTGAACTCCTGAGCCCAAGTAATCCTCCCGCTTCCATCTCCAGCTCCCGAAGTGCTAGGATTACAGGCATGAGTAGAGATTTTTAGATATATTTATCTCACCTGGGGTAGACTTCAGAGAAATCAAAGAAGAATTATTTCTTTTAACCAAGTGAAATAGGGGAGGTGCAATATGAGAAAATGGTTAGAGCTTATTTCAATAACTAGTTGGTCTGAATTCCAGTGAGAGAAAAGGGTTTCCTGTATCCAGGCTATATCACCACTTTGTGTGGACTAGCATTATAACTGAAGCACTATTGTTCAGGGAGTGCTATTGATATTTGAGCTTCCATAATGTGCTGCGTTCTGTGCTAGCATTCTAAGAAATAATTTAATTGGTTATTGGAACTAAGTAGTATGCTGCATGAAGAGAGCAAATCTTTTTATGAAGCCATTCTATTCTTAATTACTGTGGATTTTGGTGATTCACTATGAACTTTCATTGATAGGAATTATCTGAAGTGACTAAGTAAGCTGTAATATCCTAGAGCAGGGTTAGTAGGCTTTTTCATAAAGGGCAAAATAGTAAATATTTTAGACTTCATAAGCCACATAAAATCTCTGTCACATAATCTTCTTTGTTTTATTTTACAAGCCTTAAAAAATGTAAAAACCCATTCTTGGCTATCTGCCATACAAAAACAGGCAGCAAGCTGTATTTGGCATGTGCCATAGTTTGCTGAATCCTGTCATAAAATTTTTTAATCTGAGGATTACCAGATATTTGTAATAAATAGCTCATAAAATAAAGGGAAGAAACAAGATGATAGAAGCAATGAAATTGCTGTAAAGTTTTACCCTTTAGAAACCTTGTATTTTAAAACTGGAAAGATTTGAGATTAGTGTTAACCAGAAAAAAAATAGTTGAGAAGTTGACTTTTAAAAAAATGTACAATTTTTTCTTAACTTTTCTTCCACTAACCCATTTAATTCTTCATAGCTTAGTTTTCTGTTTATAATCATTTCTCAGTCTTAGAAGACTTTGCATAGTTCTAAAACAGCCCAGATGACCAGGCAGAGAGAGATTCCTAGGTAAATTTATGTTATAAAATTCCTGTATAAATTATAAATATGAGGTAGGTACTGTATATTTAAAAATAGATCTCACTTAAGAAATGTGGGAACCTGCGGCCTTCTGATTTCAAGATTATTCTTTTTTAAGCACCAAAGGAAGCAAGAAAAGTGTCCTCTTTCTCTGCTCTACCACTTTTAATAAAAGGATTTGTTCTGTAAAATTTGGATTCAGTCAAAGGGCCACACTTAAGGACCCCTAGAAGGCCACATGTGGCCTTAAGGCCGCAGGTTCCCTAGCCTTGTAAGCAGATATAGATTTTGATACACTTGGGAGATAAATTCAACCAAGTACATCTAATACCTCTTAAAATCTGTCAGCCACTCTTCTATAAAGAGAGTAAGTGATACCTTCTGAACCTGGTTCATAAAAACAGATAAATAAATAAATAAATAATTTTTAAAAAAGAATAAGGGAGCCTAAATATAAAAAATGTAATGGTTTTCCCAGTTTTATAGTGATTAGGAAATAATATTTGGTTTGTTATTCAAGGTATTATTCATTTATTCATGCATTTCTTAGGTTTTTCATCAGACTTTTATTAAGTACTTACAATGGTACTTAGTATTTGCTGCCTCAGCTTTCATAGTACTCAAGACTTTTCCTTTTGGAATTAAGAAAATTCTTGAGACTCTTTTAACTTTGTGCTTTTTCTGTAAGGTATAAGTTTCTTACTGATAACCATATCATATATATCAATTATTTCTGTAAATGTTTCCTATTACTTGTAGCCTTAAGACAGTCTCTGTTAGGGTAAGGGTGGACTCCATTCCGTGCAGCTGGTGGTAACAGTAGGGATTACTTATACAGTAAAAATTTTCTCACTTGACTTTTCTGGAAATACTGCCGTATTAAGTATCAGGATGGAGGAATGAAGTGGTAATTATACTTAAGTCTTCTTGAGTGCTTATTATGTGCCTGGCATTGTTCTAAGCATTTTATGTGTCTTAACCTTATTCAGGCCTCATAATAACCCCATGAGGTTGGTACTCATTCTTCAGGAGAGGAATTGAAGCCTGACAGATGTGCTGTGAAAAAAGAATGTTGAGTCAAAAGATTGTATGAAAAATGCTTCCCATAATATTTCCCTAATATTCTCATCTAAGAGATTAATTTATTTAAATGTACCATCAATAATGCTACAAAAAAGAAACCCATATAACTTTGTATAACCCAGTATTTCCTGTGTATATTTGACCAAAGAATCCTTGTTCTCCCTCCAAATAACACCTATTAAAACCCACAAAATTGGAATTCTACAAAACATAAGTTTGGAAAATGATGGTTTTTTAGAAATCGCCATTGCAACAACTCAAACTTTTCTAATTCTTGCCTGTTACCGGTGGATGCAGAGCAGATATTTACTAAACATCTTTTATGAGCTAGGTTCAGAAAATTCACTTTATTCAACTTATAGCAAAAGTTGAAAGATATGGGACACCAGTTTGGGAGATTCTGGTTCCAGATACAAGGGGAAAATACCTGCCAGTTGTATAGCATCTCATTTTTCTCTGCTGGGAAGAAGCATCATGGGCAAAGAGGAAGGCGAAGGATTGCAGCAATTCTTCCAGGCTGCCTAGGCAAGCAAGGAGGCAGAGGCCAACCAAAAACATTGAGATGGATAGAGGCCATGGAAAACCTACATGAGAAGGAAGCTTGGAGAATATTAGTTATTTAGTTGCAACAATGGAAAGAAGGGGGAAAAGAATGGTGATATTGTGGAGAGAAGTGGCAGAACAGCAACTGATTATGTACACGGACCTGGTTAGAACCCTGCCTACTCCTGTGTTCATGCCCTTGTATTTCTGAGTTTGTACAGATTTTCCTCCTCACCGAGATTGCTTTATCTGCTTTTTGAGTTCCTCCTGGCACCTAGAACAGCATTTACTTCATAGACATTCAATAAATAATGGAATAATTTGAAGGAGAATTTTGAACAAACATGTCACCCTCCTTCACATGTCAGATAGAAGGAAAGCCAAAAATAATTAGCATCAACAAGAGAATAACAGTAACTTAATACAAAGAGATGGAGAAATATTAGAAAAAGAGAAATTGTCCTTGTGGCTATGCCAGTTATTGACATTTTGAGAGAAAAGTGCTGTCTTTAGGGGAAGCCAGTTGGTTGCCTTCCTAAAGGTATCTCAAAGAATAGTGTTAATGTTGGTGGATTTGCCACAGTCTAGGATCTGACTTTCAGGCATGCAGACTTGGAAACCTGTTTTTGTTTGTTTTTAACACTAAGAACAGGCCTGGGCTTTTAAAAACTATAAAAACCTGAATTGCTAAATTACATGTACAACTTGGATTACTAGTAGCTCTGAAACTAGACCATGCTAGGCAGATCCATGTGGAAGGCACATGAACTTGCTGAGCATGGAGTTGGAACAAGAGGAGATTGTTCTAGAAAATAATGTTCTCAGGTTGCAATATCACGATTCCATTATCTCCCAACTAGAGATAGTGTTGAACTACTGTTGGGTAGTTCAGAGTTCATTGGCTGACTCCTTTTCTCTAAATAGTCTTTGGATTGCCTTGGTCAGTCCTTTGTTAGGCTTCCATTACTGGCCAAACTGCTTTAAAAAAAAAAAAATTAACACTGTTAAAACATTATTTTATATGAAACCTTCACATTTGAGTTTTGAGTCAGCATTGATTATCCTAATAGGTAATACATGGACAAAGTAAGAAATCAAAAGTTACAACAAAATCAAAATGCAGTGAAAAGTAAATCTTCTCCCCACCCTTGCCCCTCAATCACCCAGTTTCTCTTCATACAGTTACTACTCACCTTTTTCTCCATCCTTCCAGAGATATTCCATACATTTACAAGTTTATGTGTACAGTAGTCTCTGCTTATCTGCTGGAGATATGTTTCAAGACCTCCAGTGGATGCCTGAAACCGCTTATAGTACCAAACCCTATATATACTGTTTTTTCGTATATGTACACACCTATGGTATACCTAATTTATAAATTAGGCACAGTAAAAAATTCACAATAATAGAACAATTATAACAATATACTGTAATAAAAGTTAAGTGAATATAGTCTTTCTCAAAGTATCTTGTACTGTACTTGCCTATTTTGGGATCATGGCTGACAACAGGTAACTACAACTGGAAAGCGAATCCACGGATAAGGGGAGACTACTTATGTTATCTATATGTCCGTTTTTGTGCCCAAATGATTGTGTATTATACACACTGTTCTGCATCTTTTTTTCACTTGAAAAATTTTGAAGTATTCATCTATATCCAGAACTATCTTGTTGTTTAGTGGCTGCTGATTGTTCTCTTTTAGGGATTAGACCTTAATTTTATTGAACCATTTCCTATTGGTAGACATTTGGTAGTTTCCAATCTTTTACTTTATAAGCCATGCAGCAGTGAATATCCATTGCACATTATTTTGAGCATGCCCAACTATATCTGGAAGGTATATTCCTAGAATGTTGGGCCAAGGTGCATTTAAAATTTGAATTGATCCTACCAAATTTCTCTCTTCAAAAGGTTGTCCCAAAATACAGTCCTACCACAGATAGCAAAGGTCATTATGTTGCAGTTGATTTTTCCCTGTATCTTGGGGTTTTTTTAATCTTTGCAAGTCTGATAGTTGTGTGTGTGGAGGGGAAAGAATGGCATCTCATATTTTAGTTCGTATTTATCCTCTGAGTTGAGCCACATCTTCTCTAGATACACTCATACCTTCATTCTGGCAAAGGCTGACAGTCTTTGACTCTGAGGGCAACCTTGAAGCTGAAGGGATCACTTCTGAGATATGTGACCATCTTATATCACAAAATCATTTCCACAGGGCCGTGAGAACATTTCTCCATTGCCTGTGGGAAACCTCATAACACTTTTTTCAAAGAATTTGTAGTTCTATTTGCAAAAGCCTCAGTAGAATACCATAAGGAAACAGAAAACAATTGAATGATTATAAGAAAGGAGAGGGGGGTTACAGAATTTTTCATAGAGGAGACGAAAAAGGTATTTTCTTGGTTTAGACTACAGAAGGGTTTTAGATCAGACAGGCTGTGAACAGTATTAGGCAGGCTGCTGAAATATGGGAAGACTCCATCTCCAAGGCTAGTAGTAATTAGGTGGGGATAAAAGAAACCACAAAGCTTTCTTGGTGGTGTGTGTGACCAGTGGTCCTAAAAATAAGAAAATGCTTGCCAGACTTAAGAGAACTTCTGGTATTAATGAATAAAATAAGCAGGAAATGATTCTAGAAAATAAAATTAGAGGAAGCAAGCAGAGATGACTGATCATGGAGCCCTGACTGGAAATGAAGGTGACAATGATTCAGCAGTTTCTGGTATCTGTTTTCATGCTCTTAGTTGTAGCTTCCTGTAGGTAGACAGTTTTCCTGATTCAGGCACTTTTTAATAGCCACATAGAACCACAGAGGAAACAGGGCTCCGATAGTTGTGGCAATGAAGAAGAGCAATGAAGGCTTGGACACGTTGGATTATTTTTCAGAGTTTGGCTCCCCCCCCATCCTTTTGGTCTTAATTATGAAAAGGCAGAAGAAAAAAGAGTTGATGGATACGTTTTTAACTCAGTCTACAAATGCACTAAGTCTGGTGGAAAAGGATTATCTCTATTACAGACAAGCTAATTGAAAAATGGAAAGATGTGCCCATTGGGAAGGATACAGAAAAGAAGGTGGCAAATAGAATAGGAAGGCCAAAAGAGAAAAAATATTTGGATTGATAACACTATTTTCTGTTGTCTACTTTACATTTGTTGCTGGTAAAAGTTTATAGAAAGCTCCAAGACCATGTATTCCTCAGGAGAATAGATGTTACCTGAATACATCCTCACAAAGAACCTGAACAGTATTAGAAATGAATGGGCAAACTATGACTAGAGAAATTTCTATGACTAGAGAAATCTTTTTTAAAAAAAGAGAAAATTTAAATAGACTCTAATAGATTAAGTATTTAAATGCATAAGGAGCTAATCTAGCCAGGAGGCTGAACATACATGATAGAAAAGAGGAGGGAAACCTAAGAGGAAAGACTCTGGAGTTTGTGCTTATACAATGCATATCTGTTATTGATTAGGTTTATAAAATCTCTTGGTTTTGTGGTGGGAAACTAGCAGCAAATAAGGCAATGTCACATTCAAGTACTTAAAAAAAAAATCACTGATCTGTAGAGTTGTGCTGTCCAGTGTGGTGACCACTTGTCACATGTAGCTTTTGGGCACTCTTACTAATCTCTCCGTTACTGAGAACCTCAGGTAAAGTTGTGTGTATGTGTTCTGAATAGATTCAGATATGTAATACTATAATTTGTGTGGTTTCTTAAATAGCATGTGAGAAGGACAAAGACTTACACCAACTCTGAGATAGTAAAATATTAGTAGTTCCAGTGACAGATTCAGGCCATAGCTGAGAAATGACTATTTGAAAATATCTCAGAAATGAAACGTTAGCTATTCTTTTCAGTCTCTAAAGCAAAGTTACAGGGTTCTTAACTTTTTTGACCAAACTTTGATTTTTGTCATGTTTGCCATTAGGCATTTGATTCATTTTTTTCAAATAATGTCCTGCCAGGTCCACACGTGTGCAGCAAATAAATACGTCATTCATTCCCCTGAACGTCATCTTTTACCCCCAAGAGCATAGCCTCAAGGGAGACTAGAAGAAGAAGGTGTTTGTAAACCTTTTAAAAATGCTCTGAAAGGTTATAGTGGAGTGTGCTGTGGAACTTGGCAAGAAACATTTTTTTAGTATTAGCAAAAATAGACACCCACCCAGGTTAGCAATATTGTAAGAAGAGAGAGAGAAACAAGTGAATGCTGTCAGTTAGGTTCCTGAGGGAGAACAGCTAACTATGAAGATGAAATCTTATATCAGTTATTTTTGGAATGATAGTGAAATTCTAAATACAGAGCTAACAATGCGCCAAGACTTTTCAGAGGCCTGACAATTAGGATAATTAATGCTAATGTTTCTGTTGGAATTGTGTAGATGTAGGTTGCTTCTAATTTATTCACCTCAGTAAGTAGTATTGCTTTGGGATCTCTTTATGCAGTGGTTCCCAACCTTTTTGGTACCAGGGACCAGTTTCATGAAAGACAATTTTTCCACAGACTAGGGAGAGGGTGGAGGCGGGGTGCCATCGGATGGGTGATGCAAGGACTGTTTCTTAACAGGCCACAGACCAGTACTGGGTCACGGCCCAGGGGTTGGGACCACGATTATGGAGGAGGCCCAAAATATCTCTTCATTAGGAGAATGTGGTGATGGTGAACAGAGGTCACTGTGACACTGGTGACTTCACTGAGTGTCACTTTTTGGGTGTGCAGTGTTTCTCTCTACAGGAAATAGTTCCAAAAGTGACAGTGTTCTCATGGTCCACATTAGAGATTTGGGAGCAGAATTAAGAAAAAAAATCATAGAGTTAATAATTTAACTGAATTTTTTTATTAGCATAGTGGTGATTCTTTTAAAAATTAAAAATTAGACGTTTTCTGCTAGAAGTGTCATTATCCAGAACACAGCACCCTATTCGCTAATATTCCATTATCTATTTTTTTGGCTGGCTTCTGGTCATATGGTTTCTAGTGCTTTGCAGGCAGTGGGTTAAGTTTTTGGTGCCAGTATTAATAGTTTTGTGCTTTTATAGTTCATGTGCTTTGTAGTCTTTGGATTTGGTTGTCCTCACATTAATTAAGGTTGTGACTGTGTTCTACTCCTTATTCCTGCTCAGTGGATCAAATACTTAAATATTAAATAGTCAATGTGAACTTCTAGCTAGAAAATGTCAAAATTTTTTGAAGGGGATTAACATATGCATATATGCTGTAAAAATCAAAGTAGCTTTGAGTATTATGTGGAAGTGCCCAAGTAACTCTTGTCTTTTAAATATATTAGGTCATTAAATAAAAAGCCTGGAGAGCAAGTGGCAATGAAATCGCGAAAGATGTTTTCCGCAGCTTGTTGAGAATTGAATGTTTTTCCTTGCAGGAAGTGTTCCAAAGCCAGGGAGAAGTGATAGTCAGTTGCTGCAAGGTCTGGTGAATAAGGTGGATGACAGAGTTTCCAAGTGCAGCCTCTGTAGTTTGAGCAGTGTTGTTTGTGCTACATATGGTCAAATGTTGTCTTGCAAGAGGATTGCCCTGTCTCTATTGACCAATCTTGGCTGCTTAATTGCAAGCATCCTCATCATTTTGTCCAGCTGGTTGCAGTAGACATCCACTGTAATCAGATGACCAGGTTTCATGAAGCTGTAGTGGATAATACCAAAGCTGGACCACCAAACAGACACTATTAGCTTTTTTTGATGAATTTTCAGTTTTGGACTGTGTTTCGGCTCTTAATCTTTATCCAATCATTGTGCCAAATGCTTAAAATTGTCAAAAAGAATACATTTTTCATCACATGTAACGATACAGTGTAGAAACGGTTGACCTTTATGTCGTGATGGCAAGAAAAGGCAAGCTTTGAGACGATTTTTCTTCTGATGCTCGTTTAATTTATGTGATACCCATCTATTCAGCTTCTTTACTTTGCCCATTTGTTTCAAATGGTCCAATATTGTTGGAATAGTAATGTCAAACCTTGCTGCTAATTCACGTGTAGGTTGAGATGGATTCACTTCCACTATAGCTTTCAGCTCATCATTACCCATCTTGGTCACAGGTCAGACCTACATGGGTCATTTTCAAGATTAAAATCACTAGAATGGAACTTCTCAAACCATCTACATATTGTGCATTCATTAACGGCATCCTTCCCAAACACTTTGTTGATGTTTTGAGCTGTCTGTGCAGCATTGGTTCCATGATGGAACTCATATTCGAAAATAACACGAATTTTTTTTTTTTTTTTTTTTTTTTTGAGGCAAAGAGAGTCGTGCTCTGTTGCCCCAGCTAGAGTGCTGTGGCGTCAGCCTAGCTCACAGCAACGTCAAATTCCTGGGCTCAAGTAATCATTCTGCCTCAGCCTCCTGAGTAGCTGGGACTACAGGCACTCGCCACCATGCCTGGCTAATTTTTTCTATATATTTTTAGTTGGCCAATTAATTTCTTTCTATTTTTAGTAGAGATGGGGTCTCGCTCTTGCTCAGGCTAGTTTTGAACTCCTGACTTTGAGAGATCCTTCTGCCTCGGCCTCCCAGAGTGCTAGGGTTATAGGCGTGAGCCACTGTGCCTGGCCTTGAATTTTTGACTTATCCATGGTTTCACAAAAATTGCTCTAAAAAAAAATTTGAAAGATAATCACAAGCCAAACGTGTGTTTGAAAGAATGAGGATGTACCTTCACAATAAAAAAAAGTAAAAACCAGAAGTGTCAAAGTGAAATGTCAGAGATATCAACTGTCAAACTTAGTACTTACTTAAGTAAATTGGACATTTCATACTTATAACCAAATAATTTTCTTACTAAAAATGATTTTGAAAAACTGTCAGTTCATCATTCAGTAAACATACATTGGGTAAGTTTTTATTGAATGTTTATTTACATCAGTCTCTATGATCAGTAACTCAACTAGCCCTCTCATTTAATGCCCACCAACCCTTTGAGGTGCCTCTACATTTTAGTAAAGAAACAGATTTTATAGAGTTAACTAACAGCCCAGATCCACACTGCAGAGCCAGGATTTACGTTCATACATATTTGGCTCTATGAATCTGTGCTCTTTATCACTTTACCCCATTCAAAGTAGTGCCAGGATAGGTGAGTAAGACAGAGCCCCTTCCTTAGGAGACCAGAGGCTATATGCTATTGAATAGATTGTGATGTGTGCCACGTGAGTGGTTAAAATAAAAAACATCTAGAGTTCTGTGGATAGGGAGATTATTAGGAAAGTTATAGAAAATGTAATTGAGCCTGGGCCTTGAATTTTTCAGCCCTGTTTGCACCTACTCAATTTGTGTTTGATTGTACTTGTGCAAAAATTAACTAGCACTTACACTGGGAGATAGTATCACAGGTTCTAATTTCATAGAGGGAACAAGTCTTCTACCTGGACCAGCTTTAACTCACCAGAACATGTCATCATTGCTGTCATTTGCCAGTTGCTAGATTTAGTTATCTGAATATGTTCACCTTTTTTTGGCCTACACCTCTCTATACCTCCGTTCTATTCTCAGCAGGCCTGTTATTTTCCTCCTTTATCTCTTTATACCACGTGACAAATGCTTCTGATTTATGCTGCTGACTAACCACTGCTTTCTTATCCTTGTGTTGCATAATTTCTCCTCCTGGCACAAACCCTTAGTTTTCCAGCCCAGCCTGCCTTCCTCTTAAAAAAGAAAGTGGGAGGGGCAGGAATCTTGGTAAGAAAAAGAATCGTATTTTCTTTTTGATTCTTTACGATTCATGATAATGGGCCATAGACACCCTGACGTGCTCAGTTCCTTGAACTTTATGTCTTTCTTCATTGTACCACTCTGGGCCTTACTTGTCTTTATAAAGTAACCTCCTATCTCATCCCTGTGTTCTTTCTCCTGTTTGTCTTTGCTATTAAACCCATGGGCAGTACTCTCCCCATAGTTCCAATATGCATAAATTTAATTCACCATAGTTTAGTTAAATAACACCAGGCCTCCAACACCATGGTTCAAATTTCAGTCACTGAGGTATATTAACTGTAATTGCATAAAATACAAACATCTCTGCTGGCTCTTCAGTCCACAGTCACCACATAAGTAACAGATGCGCATCATGGTCATGACTAGTCAAGTCACTTCCTTCTGAGGGTCAGTGATTGGTCACTGTGCATCTGCTAGTCAGTTCACCCTCAGATCAGCAAGTGTGTAGTTGTGTTGCCTCTTTATCTCCCAGCGATAAACCAAGGTGACATTTTATTAATACAAAAATGGAACAAAGATAAGTCACTGAAAGTGAAATGATGTGATTAGAAAGATTTGAAAATGATGACAGCAAAGTGAAGCTAGGACAAGACCTGAACCTACAGGAAGCTATGTTACAAAGTATGCTGAAGAAGTTCGGTGACTGTAAAAACCAGGGTAAAGTTGCTTCAATATTTTTTTGCTTACATTGCATTAGAACAGAAAGATGCTTATGGTTTAAATGGAGCATTTACTTCTGCTGCTGTGGAATGAAGACCATGTCTGTGTATGTGTGTATGTATATGTATATATATGTGTGTGTATATACACATACACATAAAAATATAAAAATGCCAATCAGTTTGGCTAACATCCAGGCCAAAGTGTTGAAGTTAGTTGTCTCATTGAAAGAAAATGGTAATTATTAATAAAAGGATATTGAAGAAGAGCTTTACTGCCAGTTAAAGATGTTTTCATTGTTTTTAGTTGTCACAAATTCACTAATGTTAAGCTATCTGGAGAAACTGCTAGCATGAATAAAAATGCTGCTGTGAAATATGTACCCATATTCCAAGGGTTAGTTAAGGCAGATGTTATGATGCTCGTCAGGAAGGCAACCCCATCAAGAACTTGGTGAAAGGCATAGGATTGTGAAGTGGTCATAGAGTTAAAGATAGACTGACTCTCTTATCAGGAGGCAACTGCGATGAGTGACTTTAAAAACCTGTGCTTATCTGGCCAATTAACTGTGGCCAATGAATTGAGGTCAACAAAATAGAAATGTGGGTTCCTGTATGCAATCCAAAGGGCGTGAAAAAGAGGTCCTATCAGGCAAGAGATTCGCCTTAATATGTAAATGTAGGTGTAAAAATGGGGTATATCATCCTTAGTTTAGAAAATGCCATTTTCACAGGGAGGAAAAAGCTTAGAAATCCCTTGCCTTGTGAGATTAATTCTTAATGAAATGTAAAAACTTGTATTCTGTGAATCTGAGTTTTGTGGTATCCTTCCTGCCCTTCCAGTTCCTTTTTGTAAGGGTATCTATTTACTTTTCTAAACATTTCTTGGCAGGGAATTGGAAGGAATTAAGCAATGCTAGTTTTTTCCTGATTATTTTGTAGCCTTGTTTATAGCAAAATTTGAAAATGTATAAAAATAAATGCAAGTAGTAAATTAAAAATTACATTGTCTAAATGCCTCTCCAAGTTAAATGGAGTACAGGTATTCATAGCTTGAAAAGCTTGAATCCATAATTCATAACTTGGATTACTTTTAGGAAAAGTAATTTGGAGTTACTCTGTTGGTCCTTTCATGAAAAAAAGGAAGGTAAGAAATTTTGTTTTCTTTAGCATTAGCTTAAAAGGTTATTACCTTTTTAAGCATAAAAGTAATATATGTTCATTATAGAAAAATTGAAAAATATAGAATAGCATAGACTTTTGTAAAAATCACCGTAATGCAGACTGCTATTCAGCTGATATTGATTGGTGTGTCTTCCTGGGGTTTCAGCCCCTTGGTGCTGGTCTGATAGTTGGTGCCCATACCTCATGCTATAGCAGTTGATAAATAATGCTTGAAATCCAGCTTTCCCTGAGTCATTACTATTAAAAATTCTGATGACTAAAAGTTATTTTTCTACATATCACACTTTCCCCCCTTTTAATACTGTCTTATGAACATTTTCTTATGAAAATGAGATAGAATGATTTCTTCTTTAGTGGATATCCTTGTGGTCTTTGCCTTTTTTCTATAGCCTTTTATCTTTTATTAAAATTTGTAGTTACTCTATTTTGCTCCCTTTTTTGACTTTACAAACTCTCGCACATATACCTCTTATCAGAAACAAAAAAGAAAACGCTTCTTGACTATCCTTGTTAGTAGGAAAGCATACTCACGCTTTTATGAGTGGTGAGAGGGTTGAGATAAACCTTTGGAAAGTGACCTGATTTAAATACACTCCTTGGAACTGGAAGTCCATAGGTGCCTGATAGACTAGAGGTGGCAAAAACACAGTACTGTTGATACTGTCGGTTGGTGTGGGGCATTCTTTTGATTGCTGCCAGAAGTACCTTGCTCTGGTGTCAGCAAGTTTACCACACTTGGTGTTGCAGCTTGACTACACTCATCTTATTGCCAAGCAAGGATCCAAGGCTTATTTAAATTTAAGTAAATATTTCTAAGTTCCAGACGATTAATAATTTAAAAATCACTTTGAGGTCAGAGAAGCTTCATGAATTGACTCTTAAGATGTAAATGCATCAGCAAGTTAATTAGAATGTTTGTATGCATTTGTAGCCCTTTGGGGGAAGGGTAGGATTTAGTAAAGGTACAGCTATGTGAAGTTCAGTCCCCAGTCAACCGATTCATTATGAATAACTTTTGATTTCTTACATTGTCCATGTATTACCTATTAGGATAATCAATGCTGACTCAAAACTCAAATGTGAAGTTTTCATATAAAATAATGTTTTAACAGTGTTAATTTTTTTAAAGCAGTTTGGCCAATAATGGAAGCCTAACAAAGGACTGACCAAGGCTATCCAAAGACTATTTAGAGAAAAGGAGTCAGCCAATGAACTTTCTTTCGCTGACTGAAAGGGCCTCTTTCAGTATAGTTGGTGTTATTCTTACTTTCTTTACAAGTCAGGGCCTAAGGATTGATGTTATGACAGACATCCACAAGAGGGCAGACAAAACCCCTTTTCCATGTTACTAGGTTTCAAACAATTTTTAACACACCTTGCTTATGCTCTTGATTATTGTTAAAATCCTTTTTGCTTTTTCTTCAAGGTGGGCAGTGTCAAACCGAGAAATGCTCATAGCCCAAAACAGCTCCTTGGAATTTAAGCTGCACAGACTGTATTTCATCAGCCTGTTAATGGGAGGAACTACAAATCAGCGAGAGGCATTACAGTATGCTAAAAATTTTCAGCCATTTGCCCTAAATCATCAGAAAGGTGAGTCTGTAATCAGATGATTCTAATGTTTAGAACAGGACTGTAGCCACTACTGTAATTTGTTTATCTTAACTAGATCTAATACATATTTGCTAATAAACTGAAACAATTGTAGATGATAACCACTTGTAGAATAAGTGATGGGCACTGATGGGCACTAGAACAAAAGTGAAACATTAGGGCCTCTTAAATGAGATGTCAAAAAGAGACATTGCAGATTCTGGGATTCCTTATTAAACTAAAAGGAGATGTGAGGAAGATGGAGGTGTGCACTTGCTCCTTTCCCTTTCCTGTCTTACCTTATGCTGCTGTTATTGCCATGACAGTGTTGAGGGCCAGGGTGGCAGCTGTTAACCCCACGTGTCAGTGTGGGAGTACTGGCTAGCTCTGCAGCCAAAGATGTGGGGTGACATAACTGTTATTCTTCTAGATAATGGCAATGTTACTGTGTGTACTGTGGATAAGAAAAATATTTTCCATGCTTTCTTTTTCTTCCTCTTTCTCTCCATGGTCTGTCTTTAATTTGGAGTGAGGGAAGAAGCCAAGCTTAAGGACCAGAATTATAAAAGACATTGTTAATATATTATCTTAGGCTATATCAGTTTGGGCAGGAATATTCTTGCCTTTCTTGGCCTATTATCAGCAAGCAAATGCTAATGCTTTTTTTGCTGATACTTTTTTATTTAGATATTCAGGTTTTGATGGGAAGCCTCGTGTATCTGAGACAAGGGATTGAGAACTCACCGTATGTTCACCTGCTTGATGCAAACCAGTGGGCTGATATCTGTGACATCTTTACACGGGATGCTTGTGCCCTCCTGGGGCTCTCTGTAGAGTCCCCTCTCAGTGTCAGGTATGGATATTGGCCCTATTTGCTATTGAAATATGCACTGCATTAGTGACTTCCCTTTAACTTGTCTAGTTCTTCATATTTAAAGTCAAGAAAACTTTTGTCTTTCTGAAGAAAAATGTAGTTGGTATTTCAAGGGATGATCACAGTTGACAGCTGACACAGTTTTAGGGTAGGATTCTCAAAGTGGGGTCTGTGAACCTCAGGGAATCTCGAGAGCCTTTTCTGCAGTGTTGATGTTTACACAGAGGGTACAGAAACAATGGTGGGTTAAACTACTAGGAGCCTTACTTAGCACAAATTGAGGTGGTGGTATCAAACTCCACAAGTACTTGCTGTATTCCTCACCACCACACTTTGAATTTAAGAAATGCTAGTTTTGGCCTGGTGCAGTGGCTCATTCCTGTAATCCTAACACTCTGGGAGGCCAGGCCGGGAGGATTACTTGAGGCCAGGTGTGGTGACCTGTAGTCACAGCTACTTGGGAGGCTGAGGCAGGAGGATGGCTGGAGTCCAGGAATGTGAGGTTGCAGTGAGCTATGATGATGCCACTGCACTCTAGCCTGGAAGAAAGATCAAGACCCTGTCTCTAAAAATAAAAGAAAGAAATGCTAGTTTTGATTGCGTGTGATGGTATGTACCTGTAGTCCCAGCTACTCTTGGCCTCAAGCAATCCTCCTGCCTTGGCCCCTCAGAGTGCTAGGATTATAGGTGTGAGCCACCATGCCCGGCCCAAGAAATGTATTTTTGTTTCGGAAAGTATAGTTATTTTTTATAAGAATGTTATTTATGATAACATAGTATGTTTTTTAAAAAATGAATTAGTACCTTTTAAGTTTCTCAATATTATTTTCTAATACATTAAATAATGATAGCTTTAATCCACAAAAACAAAAGCTCTTTGAGATCCTTAATGTTTAAGCATGTAAAGGGGTCCTAAAGCCAAGAAGTTTAAGAACCTGTTTTAATAAAATAACCTTTAGCTCTTTTATTCATTTAATTCCACAAGTGTTTTGAATCTCTGCTATGTGCCAGGCTCTGTGTGGGATACAAAGATTAATAAGGTACAGTCTGCGTTCCACAGGGTGTTCCACCTAGAGTAGGAGGCAGACTCATGCAGTTAACTATAATGTGAGGCAGTATTGCCATCAGGTTGTTGGGGAAAAGACTCTGAAATGGGGATGTACATGCAGGAAGTTTTTTGGGATCAGCACTTGTGAGGGAATAAATGCAACAGGATTGGGCAAAGAGAAAAAAACAGTCACAACAAATGAATCCATCCATCCCTGAGGAGATCTAGAACTTGTGATGGGCCTGTAGAGTTGTTCCAAATTGGGTCTACACGGGCTTTTGTATCCTCACATGGAGCAGTCACTGGATGTGACCCTAGTTGGGTGGCTTTCTTCAACTGAGGACAGTCCTGAAGAGGGACTCAGCTGAGAGTTGGCTGCCAGCACTTCCAGATCTGAGAAATGAATGCTTCCACCCTGAACAGGGGTGATTTGGATATAGGAGGAACCATGCAAGAAAATGTTTAAGGGGCAAGAATGTCATTAATGACTAATAAGTAGAGCCCATTAAATGTGGTCATTTTGTAAAATATAAGGACTTCCCCACCTCCACCTCACCCCTGCACTAATGTCAGATTGTTTTGAAATTCTCCAAAAGCTTATTGTCAATTTCCTTTGGACCAAAAATGGTGTTCCAGCATTAGTCTGCAGACCACATTTTGGTTATCACTGCTCTAGTAAACTAGCACATACATTGGAGCAAATTTTGTAAGGAAAATAAACTTAAGCGTGCTGATATATGTTCTGTAAGGAAGAGAATACAAAAGGATGTAACATATTATATATTGTTGGGTGAAGAATTCTGTGTAAGAACAGCTCTTTACCTCTCAAACTCAGATGCTGAAACCACCGTATGTGGAAGAGCAGTTCTTAATTCCTATTCATCTTCCTTTATTTGAATTGATGTGTTCCATGCTTCTTTCTTTTAATGATGGATTCTCCTTTTCAACACTGGATGCTAAAGCTGCTGCTTTTGTATATTTTTGTATACATTTAACATGTATATTTTAAAACTTTACTGTTGTAATTATCGAGAAATTAAGTACCCTACCATGTAGATAATGACAGTTTTAGGTAGTATTTTTTTAACACTTGGTTTTTTTTTTTTTTTTTTTTGCATTTTCCCCATATTAGTAAGATTTATTTAGTAAATATATGGTTTTATTTTTGTTTTTTTCAAACTGGGATTGTTTTTCAGTAACTCCAAGTATACCAGTGGGCATGGAGAATAGTGGAGGGAAAACAAGTTATTTTTCTTCTAGTAGAAATATCTGTGTTTGTTTTAGCGGACGAGAAGGCGCTGTGCCATTTCCAGTGGCCAGGGCTCTGGGCACATGAATCTGGAGGAATTACTGTTTCCTTGGACCAAGTGGCCTGACATCTAGCCTGGCACTGACGTTTCCTTTTCTGCTTTCCCAGTTTCTCAGCAGGTTGTGTAGCGCTGCCAGCTTTAATTAACATCAAAGCAGTGATTGAACAGAGACAGTGCACTGGAGTTTGGAACCAGAAAGATGAATTACCTGTGAGTACCATTTTCTATTGGCTGTTTACCTTTTCGGCCTTTAGAAGAATGTGGATGTTAAAGGTTTAAAATGTCCACCATCTTGCCTTTATTGTAGGAAACATTGTAGCCATTTGACAGGAGTTTTTTATGGATATATAGACATGATTAAACAATAGAAATGAGGAACCTAGTACATTTTGGGGGCATTTGAGGAGTATTCTTAGAATTTTGACTTAAAGTGGCATCGAAAGCTGATGAAGAAAAACATTAGAAGTGGGGAGGGTTATATATATTGTAGCATGCAGTGTGTTCTGCAGTGCAGTTCACAAACCACTCCTACTATGATTTTTTATATATAAAAGCAATATCAATGTAATTGGATTTAGTTTTGTCTTAAGCATTGGTGTTGATGAGATCATAGGTTTGTGTTGGTTATATTTTTCTAATACCAATTAAAATAAGTATAGGTATATTAAAATAAAAGTCCCTATAACACCCGCAGTCATCAGTGGACCTCTAGGGCTATGTGTCCACAAGGGCCCCGCACTTGCCAACTCTAACTTCTCTAAGCAGTAGTTTGTTCATCTCTAAAATAGGGACCAGCCTTCTCTTTATGGGGCTGCTGAAGGCTAGAGAGAAGATAATCATACTTAGAATAATTTGGGGGACACAGTAGTTACTCAAATTGTGGCCGCCATGGTACAGTTATGACATGGAGTGGCAAAGATATGTGTTGTGCTGCCAAGCCTCTGACAGTAGTCACTAGGACTCTTGCCTGAAATTATTACTCTTGTCATGGTTGTGTCATAGACCCTGAATGGCTAAAATAAGATTTGGCTTTTTGCTTCTTTTCTGCCACATCTTTGCATGGGTTTATCTGCAGGTACCACCTTGTTCTTCCAGCTGGTAACCCTGTCAGTTGGTTGCCCCAGTTTCTTCTCAAAGATCTTTTCTGGTCAAAGGCACAGGTGTACTCCCAGTCCTGAGTGTGGTCAGGACACAAGCAGCACCCCTTCTCCACTGCTGCTCTTTTGATCAAGTGAAAAGAAACTTGAGCCTTCACTTGCTTTGCTGAAGCAGGTGCCCAGCATCTGTCAGTTTCCCAGTTATGTTGTAAGAATCTCTGACACTTGCACACTAGAACAGAGAAGACTGAAATCTGAATTTGCTTAGAGCCTGTGGGTCAGGCTAGTAAAGCAGTTGAAGGTGGTGATCTGACCATTGTTTGTCAGGATTGTTCTGTTACACTTTGTCAACTTTGTTGAAAGAGCCTGGGTAATGGGCTTTCATATTGGTAGCCATTTTAGACTTAGAAGGAAAAAAACCCCGAACTGACATTTGTGGAGCCTCTGCATATGCCACGCAGTCTTAGCTTTCATATGATTTGTTTTGTCTGCGGCAAAGAGAAACAATTGATACAAGTGCCATGGGCTTTGATGTACAGATTACAAAACGTCCTGTTGAAACTTGGCTTAAAGCCCTGTTAAACGGGTGGTTTCTCTGGACTATTACACGCAAAACATGGGAAACTCAGATCTGAAGCACACACAGGAATAAACCATGTTTAGTCTGCCTTTAAAGGAGTCACTAACCTGAGTTTTATCACCCAGCTAAGTGTGCTACAGAATATTGTAGTTACAGAAGTCAGTCAAGTTTTTGACTTCCAGAATATCACCTTGCTTTTGACCCTAACTAACTCTAGTCTTAAGAATTTGGTTTGAAAATTAGTGTTACAAATAATTTTGAAGGTTAATTTAACCCTTTGAATCCCTAAGACTATCCATGTTTGAGTTAGTTAGAAGGGTGCTGTAGAAAGTTAAATTCAGATGTATAGGTCTGATAAGTGTTCTTCGCTGCACAGTGCATGTTACCATGTGGATGGCTTTCTGAAATATAACTTTAGTCTTTTTACTTTTTTTTTTTTTAAAACAGATTGAAGTGGACCTTGGTAAAAAGTGTTGGTATCACTCTATATTTGCCTGTCCCATTCTTCGTCAGCAAACAACAGATAACAATCCACCCATGAAATTGGTCTGTGGTCATATTATATCAAGAGATGCCCTGAATAAAATGTTTAATGGTAGCAAGTAAGTTTCTGACTTTTTATATATCAGTAAATAAATTTTATTTTGGTACTTGATGGGAAGATAAGAAATAATGAGCTTAAGTAAATGGATCTAGATTTAGAAATAGATTTCTCAACTATTCATTTAGCAAAGTAGGTGGTATCTGATCTTTTGTCAGTCCTTTTAATTTGTTCGTGGATTTGGTGATTGAATTTATAAACATGATCTTTCACTCTTAACTTTTTGAGTAGGTGATACATTTTGCCCCCTTTATACGTATGGTAGCATACTACAAATTGTTCTGTACTTTGCTGTGTTTTCACTTAGTGATATATCTTGAAGATTTTTTTATATGCTGAAAAAAGAACCTTCCTTCTTTTTGTGTTAAAACTGCAGAGTATTCTGCCATATGGAAGTATGATTATTTAGCTAGTTCCCTATTGATAAACATTTAAGTTGTTGTTACTCCAGTGCTAATGTAAATTACTTTCTACATGATAGATAAATTCCTAGAATTGGAATTGCTGATTCAAAGGGTATATATATTTGTAATTTCTTTAGAGAATGAACTAAACTTAAAAAAAAAAGTCTCAGAAGCCCATTTCTAGCTTAGGGAGCTAGAAATTTTTTTGCTGGTGTTCATTTCAGATCCTTTATGGTAAGATCCTTCTTTTAAAGGGAAGGCCCTGGCTTGTAAATAAGCAGTTTGTGCCCATCCCAGGCCATGCAGCAAACACCCTCATAGTACAGATCAATGGTGACTAGGAGAGCCAGCTAGATTGTTGATCTTAGTGCAGATTCTGCTGGTATTGTGTGCCACTGTGAGGAAAATGGGCCATCCTTAGTATGGGTTTGCAACTGGCATCAGATTTGCTGCCTATGAATGGATTATGTGATTGGTACATTTGAAATTCATTTAGAGACCAGTGCAGCCTAAACCTTTGGGGAAAAGAAATTGGATTTACTTCTGAAACTCCAAAAGCAGTTTTCAAAAAAGTTGTCTTTGTTTTGCTTACAAAATAATTTTCACTGATTTCCACTGAAGAAGAGGCTCTGGCATGGGTGGTATTCATTTGTGAGTCTTCAAAGCTTAGTTAATATTAAGGGAAAGCATAGTTAATCCTCAAAGCAAAATGCAGACAGATATGTTGTGCTTATGTGTTTCTGTATGTCTGTATAATTGTTAAAGATATAGTAACTAGATGAAAACTGAATGCTCAGTACTGATCCTGTTTCCTTGATTCAATGTTTTCTTTCTTGTCTTTAGATTAAAATGTCCATATTGTCCAATGGAACAAAGTCCAGGAGATGCCAAACAGATATTTTTCTGAAGAAGTAACTTTAGTTTGCAATTTGTAAGTGAAACTGAATTATGGGCACATTTCAGAAGAGAACGTTCCATTTAATGCAGCTAACCAAGGACTCCCGTGTTTATATAAGCTAATGCTCCAGAAACTTTGCCAACATGTTAGTGTACACACACTGAGGGGAGTGCTCCAGATGAATATTATCATAGGGCTTTATTATATTCTTGGTCTTCATTTCTGATCAAGTAAATACACCAGCAGTTGTCATTCAATGCAGGTTTTTGTACTTAATTATATGGTGATTTTTTTACTTTTTAAGAGCAGAAATAGAAATTGACCTCCTCGCCATGTGTTTAATATTTCTCCTGCTTTTACTTTTGTCATTTTCTTGATAACTGTAAGCCTTGAGAGTGTTTGTGAAACAGTTTTATTTCCTGTTATGTATACATAATTAAATGAAAATTCTTCAGAAAAAGTTTGATAAATTGAATTGTGGTTGTGAAACTAATTTACTTTTTTTTTTGCTTAAGGAAGAAAGCTGTGATAGATTCCAAATTTGCTTTTTGATGTTTCCCTCTGCTCCTCCTCCAAGAAGTCAGCACACCTGCATTTGAGCTCTGCTTGTAGCCCCAGCAGGCTGCCTGTTTAAAATTTCATCATTTAGCAGGCTGGTGTGAGAAGTCTTCCATTAGAATAGAGTGGAAAGGAGTACTATTGTTTTTTTGCTTTTATTGCCAAGAGGTGCTTGTTTTAAAAAGTTTGTTCAATAAAATGAAATTCTGAAGTTAGAAGTGTTCTTAAGTTGATATTTGCTCTCTTGGTCTTGGTAGCCCTAATCTCTGAAATCTGCATTCAGGACTTGGCTATCTATTGCATTTGTATATCATTGCAGACACAGTGTTGTGCGTGTGTGTATATATGTGCACCAGCATCGAACATTGTGTATCTAGAAGGGAAGAAGCATGTTTCAGTCCTAAAATACAGTTACCAGACCCATCATTTTAAATCCTTAAAGTTAGAAGCTAGCATATTTTCTATAGTGCGGAATATGTTTATTGCTGTTTTTGTGTTTGAATAGTATACTGTTCAATGCCTCTCTTCTGCAACGTGTATCATCTCATTGACTGTGAATCTGTATATTATTCTAATGGATACAGATAATGATCTTTTCTCTTGTGAGGTAGCTTCATTTAATGCACTGTCCAGAAATAGCCATGTGTAAGAGTCTTTCTCTATATGATGAACTACATGGAAAAGACTTCTATGGACATAATTCTGACTTAAACTCACGAAGTTACTTCATTATGAGAAGAATGTTATATGGAAATCACCAAATATTTTGCAACTTTATTTCATCTGACATGGAACTGAACATCAATATAGGAATACTTTCATGAGAAAATGAAAAAAGAAGAGAACAGAAGCAAAGAGAAATGTGGCACTTCACATTTTCTTATGGACTTAGTTTGAGGGAGGGGGAACAGATTTGGTGCTAAGTTAATTGGAAGTTGGCAGCATTTGCAGTAGTACATCAGCCTGGATGGTTTATTCTGAAATGTTTACTTGGGAAAGCTAGGAATTGTTTATGAAGGAAAAGGGTACTGCAGAAAAACCCTGCTTAATTACCATGTGGTCAGGCTTGTGTAGATGGCTACTGTGTGCTGTGTGGGTTAGCCAGGAATTGTGATTGGCCTGGCTCAGTGCTTGCCTTGTCCAACCTCAGTCTGGCCCCACAGTGAATTTCGCCCCATGATTCTGCTTCACTGTTGGAATCCTCTGTAAAGTTCCCCCTCTCTCCACTAGAGCAGTGAAGGAAGAGAGCAGAGACAAGCTCCTTGGACTGCAAAAGAGAAGGTACAAAATCCAGGCAACACTCTGGTCAAGGGTGTAAACTAGTTTATTATATATATATTTTTTCCTTTGAATTAAAACCTAGAGTGTCTTTTTTTTTTTTTTTAACCTTTTTCTCCCTAGGCCAAGTTTAGCTTTATTCAGAACTTATTCTCACCTTTCCACCCCAAACACCTATACAACATTTAGGCTTCACCAGGAGTTGAATAATACAGACATGCTCTAGAGGTTGGTGATAAATATTTTTGGTAGCCAGACACTTCACACAGTTGGCTCAGGCCACTTTTAAGGACAAAGGACAGAGCTTGTTTTGTCCCTTTCCCAGTGTTGGGAGTCCTACTAATAGTTTTCTGTGCAGCTCATGAAAACTTTACAAAGATCATGCTTTAACTGAAGCATTTGACTTTACAGCTTTCTATGTAAGATCCTTGTACTCCTACTGGGCAGGATGAGGGTCAAAAATTTGAAACTCTATTGATCTGACAGTTTAACATGAAAATTTATGTCTTGTGACCTTCTTTAAGTGCATGACTTAAAATTCATTGGAGACTAAATGTGAAGGGGAGAGGTGGATTTGAAGAGGCCAGATCTTAACCAAAGATGCTAAAGTACAGCAGCATTCTGTCCTTCCTACTCTAGAAACACCTTCACAAATGGTGTTTTGACCATATCATCGCTCATGCTATCTGCATTTCAGCAGTGCAGGAGGATGCTATTTGTCTTTCTCTGCCTCCACTTGCAAAAGGTAATGGATGGTTAGAGGCAAGGTTTTTTTATAGTCAGACTAATTATAATAATGTACATTGAAAACAATTCAGAATGGTTTCTTAAATTTCTTTGGGAACCATTTCCATTTATCAGTTGTGGACAGAGGCCATGGAACTATGCTAAACCAATAAAACCTTATTATCAAATCTTTAGCCAGAGCATCTGTGTTTTCAAGTACAGTCTTTACAATGGCTAAGGTTGTCTTTTGATCTTTTTTCTCCCTGTGTAATCATTGCAGATGCCATTTCTGTTGTTTTATTGGTGATTATATGAGACTTCTAATACGTAAATGAACGGGTATTGGTGCCTCTTTGTTTTAAAAATTTTGAAGAAAAGAGCCACCTCATATTCATAGGGTGTGTATTTTGTGAGTGTGTAGCATTTAATTGAAATTAAGAAAGTTATGAAATAAATCTTTTGTTTTAACTTTTCTGTAGCAGCTAATGTATACAGAGACACTAAAACCCACACCACATTTTGTGGGGAATGAGGATCCTTTTTTATCTCTCCAGGTGGTCCCACAGGTTATATACAGTTTAAATTCAGTATTCTTTATGCTGTGAGTTATTTCAGCCTCAGTGGTTTCAGCCTTTGGGACAGTGGATATTGCAAAAACCAAGAGCTCTTGGTTATCCGCACAAGACAAGCTGCTGGTAGACTACATTAGCCCTCTGGTTTTCCAGCTCAACCTCTGATCAAATGGACTGACAGCCATGCTGGCCAGTCTGTTTAGTCAGCTGACTCAGGTTATTTTCAGGGAAGGCTTGGAGGCATAATGGTTTGTTTAGTTTCATCACTAGGATGTGTAAGGTGACAACACAAACCAAATACCTTTCATTACTTAACTCTACATACATTATCTTTGGTAACACTAGAATGCTATGGTCTTGAGGAAATGTTAATAAGGAACACACAGAGAAGGTTGGTGTTTCGTAAGCCTGTCCAACTGTGGCAGGTTTTATATGGTACAGTAGTGTTT